>PVJX010025753.1:0-26568 GCA_004027295.1 Dolichotis patagonum | reverse complement strand
CATGACAAAGGACTTAAATATGTGGGGTGAGTATATGTGTACATATGCATATTGTGCAGTGTGTGCATGCGTGTGTGTGTGCATCTGTGTTTGGGGTCCATCTGGCTATAAGAAAATCTCTGGATCAGGCCAGAGTAATGGAAAGAGGCAGAGAGGCACACCTCTATCAGATAATCCAGGTAGCACGCAGGTATTCTCGTAACACCGCACTCTCCTAACAGTGCTAATAGTACTTTGATTATCCTTATGTGCTTTCAGCTGTTCCCTTTCCTTTCTCTTTTAAGGGGGTTAAGTGAGTCTGCCAGATACTGTTTGCTGGCATAGAGCCTCACTGTGACCTGTCTGTGTTCTTCTCAGTATCACTAAGGGCTGGAAGCCTGAAAACTGTTTCTCAGACTCTTGGCAAGTGGAAGGAAGGTGGGTCTGCCCTCTGAGAGATGCTTGCAAGATATTAGAAGTGGAAAAAAAAGTGATGGGATTAGAATTCAGGTTCTGCTGGACAGTGGTGGGGAACAGTGGTGCCAGCGCCATCTGGGGGTCCCGCAGCCCTAGCAGGGCAGCTCTTGCTCAGTGGCAATGACAGAGCTATCAGCACAGCCAGGAGCAGTGTATTTAGCCCTTGTGACTCCAGGGAGGTACTGAGCAGTTTCCTGATCTGTACAGAAAAACCCTCCTCTTGTTGCCCTTTTAGTCCTTCTAGCACATTTCACTATGCAAAATACCTCTTCATTTGAAATCTCTTGGATGGTGACTGCTGACTTGACTGGACAGGTGTTTGTAAATTATAAAATCATCTTTAAGAAATTAGTGGAGGTCCTTGTTCTCCCGGCACCCTGACTCAACTGCATGTGCAGGTCCCGAGGCACCAGAGTCTCTCTCCTTCGGGCCACCGAAAGTCTGCCACACTCTCAGCTGCCCCCCAGAGAGGGGAGGAGCTCCTTGTTCTCCTGGCACCCCAAGTCAACCGCATTTTGCAGGTCCCGATGTGCCAGGGTCTCTCTCCTTTGGGCTGCCCAAAGTTGGCCACACTCTCAGCCACCCCCCAGAGAGGGGAGGAGGCCAGGAATTTAGCTTAGCGGTAGGAGCACTTCCCTGGAAAACGGGAGGTTGTGAGTCAATCTCCGGTACAAACAAAAAAAGAAAGAAAGAAATTAAGTAGTAGAGCTTCACTTTGTATCTACCAAGGTAGGATGAGGTAGACTTTTAGCCTAAATGAGGTTTTTAACTATATCAGAAAACAAATCACTTAAACTTTGGGGGAAAAAACCCTCTTATTTCCCTTACAATTTTATTGTATTTTTTAACATACAAGTGTTAAATGATGTGTGATGCTATTATCAGTTCAGGGAGGCATTTCCTTTAACAAAAGTTTCTCATTTCATACAACAAACTTTCCTCTCCCAGTGATCTCTACAAGTACATAACCCTTTCTCCTCTTCTGTAGCTCCATTCCATTTATTTTATTTGTTTCCTGCACACAATTGGCCCTTTTCTTTGACTTGGTGCTTACACTCTTACATATCAATATATCCAGTTTATAGCTAACTGAAACATATACTGTGTATACTTCCATTCACCACCCTGACAGTTCTCTTTTCTCCAGTTAGGATCATGACTAGTGAAGTTCTGAAATGCCCACCATGGTCAGGTCCTCCTTCAGATGGTCCATCAGATGTCTTTTTCTTGAGAAGCTTTAAGTGTAGTTTGTGCCTCAACCTCCTCAGTAACTCTAACTCTTTCAAATTACTCATCAATCCTTTGTCAGACTCTGGTTTCATCCTTGTCTGAACTTTCACTCCCCACTGAAAGCACTGCCTCCAACAGCTTTTTGTTAATGCCTCTTTTCTCAAATACTTTTTTGTGTAAGTTGCCAAAATTCTGCCTAATATCTCCATGCTCATAACACTGCCCATATTCTCCTATGGTCTGCTTTCAGACTACTATTTGGGTTACTATGCCATGGATAATCACATAGTGTGTGTCTGGTTGTGCTGGTAGTCCTAGGTTCAGAGTTTCCTGGATTTACTTATCAGGGGAACACAAGCTAGCAATTTGACAAAGCGTAGTGGACTACAGAAGCAAATACCAAGCACAATATTTCGAAAGAATACCTTAAATCCAAGAGACCTCAAGCAAACTCATCACATTCCTCATTTCTGTTTCTTGGGTGTCACCTTTCTCAAGTCAAATTGTCCTTTTCTCACATACCTTTCTCAAGTCACAAAACTAGTGTCTTTTAAATTGTTTAGTTTTGTAATGGAAGTATCATCTAGTGGTATGTTTGTAAATATTTAATTATAAGATTCTCAAAAAAATACAAAAAGAAGTCTAACTTGTGATGTTTTAACTTTTTAGCATTGAGATGATTCACAACATGACTCATTTGAAAAACACTGATATCGCTGACCGGGAATTGGATATAGATGCATAACTCTTCTTTTTCTTGGTAAACAGTGCAGGTTGGCCCCTGGACACTCCTGAAATCACTAAGAAAATGTTTAATAACTTCCCTCAGGTGGCAGGGTCTAGTGGGAGGAAATTAGGTAATCTAGGATGTGTGCTTGCCTGTTATATTAGAAGTCCAGTGCATAGACATTGTACCATGAGTCACTTTGCTTGGTAAATTAGGACAGCGACCTATTTCTCTCTCTTTTCCTATCCAACAGGAACTGAGTAGCATTCTTTGTTTGTTTGTTTTGCTTTTATGGTACTGGTATCAAACTTAAGACTTCATGCTTGCTAGTCAGGTACATATGCCACTGAGCTAAATCCCCAAACCCCCTGAGTAGCACTGTTTCAACCTGAGTCCTCTATCATGAGATTCTGTCTCACTACAAGCCTAATGTCAGTGGAGCCAGCTGAACATAGTCTGAAACTTTCTTTGAGACTAAATAACCCTTTCCTCCTTAAATATATTAATTTTAGTTAATCTCAATTATTTGTCATAAACATGGAAGCTAACATATTAACACGTTAAGAATAATATTAGTTATACCAATTCTCATAGCACATCTTATTATATGGTATGCTTTTACAGATTCAAAATCATTTGAATAGTAAGAAAAAGTAAAAGAAACTAGAATGAACTGAGAAAGATGTTTAAGAGATTATGTTACCCAAGCTATTTTGGGAATAAAGACACACTTTCCAGCTGCTTAAATGTTAGATTTCTTTTTTTCTCATCACTCACAGGGAATTAGGAAACCATGAAGTTGTAGAATGAGAATCTACCTCCTTCTTACAGACTGATATCAAAAAGTCCATGTTAAGCTCTTCTCTACTTTCTAATTCAAGTGCATCTGATAATTTTATGAAACCAAAATATAAGTGATTTTTGCTCTAGTGTTCTTAATTTTATTGATAAAATATTCTGAATATATATAAAAATAATAAATTGATTTGTTGAAACATAATTTCTGGCTATTTGCTTAAAAATCTTAGTGAGCTGAAAAGACATACATAGAAGTTCTCAGATCATGCGTTGTGTAATGGTGAGAGTAGCCACAATAAAATAGTACCAATTAAACACCACATGATAGGCCAGAAGCTTATAATGCCACAGAATAGATATGTCAAATACCTATTTATAAAGCGTGTAAATAAAAAGGCAGTAATATGCAATGCATATTTGACCTTTTTTCCTCAAGGTTTCTGTTTCTTAGTTTTCTGTGTCCACATGATCTTCATTCTGGTATTATTCTATACTAATTCTTACATACAGTTGTCAAAACTTTGATTAATCCATTGCCTTTGTTCTTTTCTCTACAATGTCTTTAACATGCAATAATTAAATCTCAGTGTAAGTTTAATGGATATGTTGTAGTGTTTAATAAAGAAACCAAATATGATGATACATCCCTATAATCCTAGTACTTTGGTAGGCTGAATCAGGAGGATCAATAATTCAGGCCCAGCCCAGGCAATTTACTAATTTTGTAGCATTCTATCTCAGAAATAAATTTTTAAAAAATTATGTAACTCAGCGCAAAAGTTCAATCCTTGGGCTCAATCCCTGGTGAAAACAAACAAACAAACAAACAAGCAAATAAAGAGTCAAAGATCCAGAGTTAACTAGTAAGCTGAAAAAAAAGAGAAACAGAGAAAGAGAGAGAAAGAGACAGGGAGAAAGAGAGAGAGCGAGAGAGTGAGAGAGCGAGAGAGAGAGCGAGAGAGAGAGAGAGAGAGAGAGAGAGAGAGATGAAAAAGAAAGAGAATTAGGATGAACTCTTATAACTTTCTTGGTACCAAAACAGAAATGGAATGGGGCTCAGATCAAAAAAGCCCGAAGACCATGAAGTACAGTCTGTAGGAATTTAGACCAGAGATTCAGCTCATCACACACTTAGGTAGACAATATTAAAATATTAGCAAAAGTCATTTTTTTAAACCAAGAAACTGTTTTCTATATGAAATTAAATTACAGTGGATCCCCAAACTTTGCAGGGGTTACATTCCTTAGAGCACCTGAGAATTGTAAAAAACCATGAATTTCCGATATAGTAAGAAAAATATCTATAAATGTCTATTTTTATAGTTTAATCCTAAATATACTATGTGTCCCCCAGTTACATAATTTAATTTAATATAATTTAATTTAATGAAATGCTGTATTAATAAAGCCTTATAAAGTGCAGGGTGTTGTGGCAGCATCTTAAGGGTCTTACAGCTTTAAAAACAAAATCAAAAACATTACAGGTAGTGACATGCAGTACAGCACCTGGTACATCTGCCAGAGATGGTTACAGAGCAGCAGCCAATCAACAGCAAGGAGAACTAAATAATACTCCTGGATTGGTTACTTTCAAATCTCCTGCTAAAAAATCAGTTGTGTAGATTATTTCAAATCTCCCGCTAAAAAATCAGTTGTGTAGGTTATTTGCCATTTCTGCAAAATTGCTGGGGTTTCAGTGAACAATAATTAGTTAGGTACTAAGGAAATATCCGCAAATGACTGAGACCATTTCAGGCCTCAGGTTTCTTGGCCTTCAGGCCAAGAACTCTCAACCGCAACTTCATGGGGGTGTTCAGTCATAAGACAGGCAGATCCCTCGAATCAAATAAAGTAAATAAGTGAAAGTAATAAAGAAAAGAACGTTTTGGAGAATGATTAGACATCATTAAAAAGTAAAGATGCAACAAATTTTGGCCTTGAATCAGGGAAATAGGAATAGTATCTACTAGGTATTCACTAAGTGATGTGTGGAAGGTCACATGCTCAGGTCATAGGAATTGAATGACATCTTAGATGGTTAACATGTTTAAAATCAGCATCATTTCAAGTTTTGACTCTCTCTATTATGAAATTAATAATATATCTGTTATATATTTGCAATGTGTGTGTTTTGATTTTACAAATCTAGTTTCACTCAAATACTATACTTTTATTATAAAGAATGTTCAACAGTGTTTTTAGATTTTAAATCACTTCTGATGAATGAATAAATTTCCCCTATTTTTCCAAAATCAAATTGAATCTGTAACTGTATAAACCATTCTTAAAATAACTACATACTTTTCAATTCAATTTTCATTTTTTTTTTATAGCTTTACCTTTTACTTAAAACATGAATGGGAAAATACAACCATTTGGCAGGCCAATAAATGGCTTAAACTTTCCTTTAAAGAACTGTTATTTCAAAATAGAGCTCTAAGAAATCCGATACCATTCCGAGCAATGATTACTTCTGAAATGTATGTGATGTAAAGCATAATTATAAAAAGGCTAAAACCCAAAAGGTCTCGTTATTGGTTTTCCTCTTTTTAAAAAAATTCAGACGACTTGTTGACTTGTCACATCCAGAAAGTTGGGGGGCTGCAGCCTCAGTCGCCCTCGGAGTCGCTGTCCCGCCTCCTCATGGGGGTGGAGCCCCGCACCGAGGACAGCAGCGCGTCCTCCACCGGCTTCCTGGGGTTCTCCTCCAGGTCCGTCCTGATTGCCCCAGCCTCAGCCAGCTTCCACTCCAGCTCATCTCTTGTTAGGTTCATGCCGCTGAACACCAGAGGGCTGATGAACTGGGCCTTGATATCACCCTCACGGTAGACGAATAACTATTTTGTTCAGCTTGTTTTGTGTTATTTTATGGACAAAGGTACATGTATTAACTCATGAGTGATTAGTTTGATAATTATTTACCATTTTTTATTAGTGAACATGAATCCTTCTCAAAGAAGAATTTTTAAAAGAATGAGAATATGTCAAGATTATATGCCTGGCCAACTGTATATAAAAGCAACATTTGTTCTAGAATTTAGGAAGAAATCAAGTATAAATTTCTTTTAATGAGATAAAAATTAATGAGATATTAAAAAATTCTTATAAGCTTTATGCATGATATAATCCTTTTTCAAAAAGTACTGAAATGTTAAGAAACTTTGATATGATTGTGCAGATTACTTACATGTAAGATCACAAGGTATAGTGGATAGATTCTTGGGAAGTATGCTTTGCTGTTTGAATTCACATTTTGCTTATATATTTTTAGTAATGAAGCCAGAAATTTCAAATACTTTAGAGAAAAAAGCAAACCTTGTACAAGTGTAGTATTTCAGATAGTTGGCAGCTATTCTTAATATCTGTCTATATCTGAATGTAATCTTAATTACTAATTATTATACACAAAATAAAACATAACCAAATTAATCATATCATTTATGAAAAAATTTTTGAATGATTATTGTGTTCTAAATTGTGCTACTTACTAATATAGGCTTGAATAAATCATGTTCTCTACTTGGGATTTAGACATGTGGGGAAACCTTCTGGGGATAAATTAATTATTAATGAATATGTGAGTTCATTAGACATATGGGGATTTTTTTTGGTAATGAAGTCATACTTGGTGCATTATAATGATGATGACTATTGTCATAGCCTATGCCATCAAAACCTCAAGAAGATTAATTGTTTGATATCAGAGACATCCCAGCTATCAAGTAGATTGCTATTAGTTTGTATTTCTTTAGGCATAAAGTTATGAGTGGCATTAGATTATATAATTATCATAATTTGGGATCTCCACAGCCTTCAAAAGCAAGTTGGCATAGGTATCCTACATAGGTATTCTTAAAATTCAAACTGAAATGGAGGAACAACGAGACAGTGAAGGAATAAAAATAGAAACAGTGGATTCTTGAATCATTTATCATTGTAGGTTAATGAGATCAATCCTTCTGTGAGACATACTACTTTGTCAAAAACTATTAAAATCTTAAGAACCTTTGTTAAAAATTAATAATAATAATAATAAACTGAAAGAGCAATAAGATTCAAAATGTATAATAGATATTGTAATAATGAAAGAGTAAAAAGTGCTCAGAAGGAAAGAATAACTTGTAGGTATGTACATATAACATCATGTATGTTTAAGTATGCAAGATAGATAAGCATACTACCAAGTTTTTGATAGTTCATCAGAAGAGTTTGTGCTGTCATTGTTTGATTGTCTGTTCATTTTTTATGCTTTGATTTTGTAACTTGAACAGCTACATCTAAGATGACGATATGCAATGTATCAACTAGAAATGATTTCTTCATATTATTTTTTTAAATTCTGTATCATTTCTACCCTTTTTTTCTGTTTTGCTTTTTTGAAAATAAAAAAAAAATCTTTTTTTTTTTTTTTTTTAAAAAAGAGCCTTTGGTTTTTGTGAATGTAGAGGTGAAAAAAACCCTGTGAGGAATTCAGTAGGACACACCTCAACAGAGCAGCACTGGAGAAAGCAGGATGGGCTTTACCTCCAGACCTTGGGCCCCACATTAACTGAGCCTTGCTAGTAGAGGCTCTGACTACTACTTGAGCAAGGGGCTGTGAGCCCCTTGAGCAGCTGCACCTAAACACAGAACGTGTCCTGGCTTCAGAAAACTCTCAAGGCAGAGAAGATGAGAAAGTAACCAGAACACTTTGTGTGGAGGTGAATCTGGAAAACAGCACCCAAATAAACCGGTTTCCTTGAGACTCCTGAGCCGGAAGAACCGGGCCCTAGGCGCCAAATGCCGTTCATTCTCGTGGTCGCCTTTATGACAGGATCAGTTTTCTTTAGAAAGTGTTCCCCTCTCAGATGAGCTGTAGATGCCATATTTCCTGGTCACTATCTCATCAAAAGTAGTGGTCATAATGACCAGAGGCTAAACATTAATCTTTAATTAAAGTTTATCTCTCAGCATGCTAGAACTTGCATATGTGTATGAATTCTGACATCAAAGAAACAGTTAACTGGTAAATTTAATATGTGATCAGTTACTTTAGTCAAAAAAGATTTCCAAGGGCCAGGGACTTTGTCTGACAAGTGTAAGGGCATGAGTCCAATCCCTGCTTAAAAAAAAATTGTAAATCTTGATAGAAATAACAAAAAGATATTTCAAGAGAAGCCTACATATTTGAGGACAGGAAATTATAATGTATCTGATCATAAGTGAGCAGACAGAATTTGAAAGCACTTTTTCTTATTTCAAAGATTAGAAGGCATTGAGAACTGAGTCTCAGTCTCACCAAGCACATGATTTTATGAGAAAGATTTGAGGAGTAATTGTTTGACATTTGCCGTAACTCAGAGCCTAAGACTGTGACTAAGGGAAAAAAAAATATCTAAACTTTTAGTTTATTTTTGTTTATCACAGTATGTCTCATCGTTTCACTTACTTAACCCATGACTCTTATATTGTTTTCTCTAAGTTGAAGGCTTTTTTATTACTAAGATATCTAAAACACTAAATAGATGAACATTTAATATTAGAAGAGAGTATGTTGCAGTAATGAGCCTGATGGTCACTGTATTATTTGTATATTTTACAAAATAAATTTCAGGTGTTGTATGCAGTATAAATTATTATTCAAAGGCATTATAAATTCTATTTAAATGTAAGTTATAAACATATTATTTCACCACACATTTAAAGATTCAAATATCTGTTTGAACAGTGCAACACCAGAAACATTGTCTTTTCAACTGAAGATACTTTCAGAAATACTCTAATTTTAATGTTTTATTTAATTTGAACTATAGAATTAATGATTACTTTCTTACATGGAATGTAAATTAACCTTAGCAATCTTTCATTTGTTTCTTTGGATTGTTTTCCTGGATTTAGGTACTATATAAATTTATGTGATTAAAAATGAATTAATATCAAAAAGCATTTATTAGAAACCACTTGCTTTCCTTTGTTCTCAATATTTATGTATTAACAAGCTGTTGGACATCTACAATTTCATAGACACTGTGTCAGTTCTCAATTGCCATGTACCGAAAACTACCCATAATCAACTGAAAAAAGAAAGTTTTATTTTGACTGATAAAGTTTTCAGTACTAGTTAATAGTTTGATCTCTTGCTTTTGGGCCTGTGGTGAGATAGCTCACCATGGAGGGAGCATGTGCTGGAGTAAAAGACATCAAAAAATCCTTAAATTCAAAAATTAGATTCAGAAAGATTTGATGTACAAAGACCAACACAGAATCTTGCATATGTTTGACAAAAGTTCACCTGGAGTCATTGATGAATGGAAGGAAGAACTTTACTGAAAAATGACAGAGGATTCACACTGGGGAGAAATGTTTACTAAGACTTTCCACCTAAAAATGAATTAAGATGTGATATGCACATGTATAATTCCCCATCATTATGTGGTTATTATGTGCAGATTAAAAACAAGTAGATTTCACCAAGATCAGATCTTCTGGCTTCCATTTAACTGGGTGTAATAAAAGGTTTTCTGAATGTGTCTCTAAAGGTTAATCTTCTCTATCCTCCTGACTTCACCACAATATGAAATTTTATGGTATCTTCTAATTTCCTCTATCCTTTTCACCCCAAACATGTTATTTTGAAACCTCTTTTTTGTGTCTTTATGAATAAGAGCATATTTATAATGTCAATAGCTGTGTGTTTATGCTAAAGGTTAATTTAGAACTTTGTTGTAACTTGGAGCTCTTACTGTCACCTTTGTGGTGGGGTGTCATTCTTGAAGAAAAATAAGGCAATTTTTTATTCCAACTCTTCATACTGTGTAGCAACTAACGATTTATTTCTGTGTCCCAAGTCTGAAAGAGAGGCCTGGGAACAGTTGACCTGTTGTTCCTGACATTCGTGGTTTTGGCAGTTATAGCATGAGAGAGAGAAACACTCGCAAGTTGAAAACATAAACCAGTTTACTCTTTTAAATGTTGTCACAATAAAATAATCCATCTATTAATAAGAAAATGGACCTGAAGTAAAAATTATTTTTATAGCGTGATCTTGATATTTACTTTGTTTAAAGAAATGTTTTTCACATAATTCAATGCACTACTAAAAATACTAAATTAATTTATGTTCCTGATTTAGAAAGTGAGGACTTCCTGATGAAAACTGGAGGTCAGAGACCACTTTGTATTGATGCAAGTGCTACAGTTTTAGTGTTCAAAGTATAATTTCAAAGGTTACAAAGAGATAAATCGAAATAAAACTTGATACTGAAAATATTAAGTAAAATTTTTTGTGATTTGTTTTGTGGCCAATTTTAAGACCCAGATTGATAAATAGGTTTTACTTTACTACTTAAATGTAGTTTGAGTTTAGCACCTAGTAAATGGTATTGAAATACAAAATTCGTGTTTTGTTGTTTGAGATAAACCTTGGCTTCACAGCAGTATTTTGCAGAAACAGCTGGTAGTATTAAAGATTTTAGTTTTTTTCTTAAATTGAGGTCAATCCTCATCCCAACTAACTAAATTTAATGTAGAAACCTGTATTTAACTGTTAATGTCCAAATATACAAGAGAGTTTTCAGTCATCTAACACTAAATATTAACTTTGCAAGCACTATGATTAGCAGTTAGAAAAAAAATAACAGTGACTGTTACCTAAATCTTTTGATCAATACCCAATGGTACTCTTGCTTGCAAGAGCCTGAATTTAGATTGCTCCTTAATACTGTATCTCACCTTTAACTGAAAAATACGATTTTAATTGACAGAAATATGTGAAATATAAATAGACTCAATGAATAAATAACAATTATTTACTGCCTTGTTTGATACTTTAATGCAATTTTATTTCATTAAATATTACATCCTCAAGAGTCTAGAAACAAAGAGAGATACAGATTGTTTTCTGATTTATTCTAGATCTGCAGTGAACTAGATAATCTTCTCCTTAGTTATGGGCCTATCAAGGATCCACAGTGTTTAAATAAGACTGCATAGTCCAAATTAACCAACCCTACATGGACACATAGGCACTCACAATTTGTATAATGTGAACTGCCACTAGACACAAGAGCTAACTCTTCAATGTCGTCACTGTAGAAACTTGCCTGAAACAGTGACTAAAATTAAGGTTAACTCTTCAGTCATTTGAAAAGTTGGAGTTTTGTTTTGAGTTTTCCTGTTGCTGAGCAAAATACTTGACACCTGCAATCTACAGCATGGGAGGTACACTGTCTTGTATAGTTTTAAATGTTTCACTCCAGGGCAGCATATCATGAGGAAGAGAGTGGTGTGTAAAAAATCTACTCAACCCGTGACAGCACGGAGAGAGAAACAGGGCAAGTACATGCTCCAAAGGCATGTGCTTAATGGCCGCCTCCTTCACCTCAGCCATAAACTCATAAAGGATCTATCCACTGCTGAGCATGGCATCCTGAGATCAAATCACCTCTTGAAGTCACTATGTCTTACCACATGAGTCTTTGGGGAGGCATTTTAGACCTAAACCATAAAGTTCTCGCGTGATTTTGCCTTTCATGACTTTCAAGTAGGTACTTATTTTTTCTTCATATATAATGAGACTTAGTACCCACCAAAATGCAAAGTATATAATGAGAAAAAAACTATTGTTTTCAGTGACATATGTGTCATTTGTTGAGACACTAAATAATAAATCAACTATTAAATAAAACAAATTATGTTAATTATAGCTGTAACATTTGAGTTCTAACTACTGACATATCACTAAGGGTTATCTGCTTAAGTAAAAAGTTTATTGTTTCTAATTCTTCTATTCTTCTTTTGCATCAATTCTATGTCTTATCTGCTAAGTCTCTGATTTTCAGATGCTATCATTAACCTACTTACTATAATTTCTACTGTCATAAAAAAATCTTGGGGTTTCAGTGGAGAGCCATTTAGAGTAAGTGCTTATTGAGAACATTCTGTATTTTAAAAATTTCATAGAAACTTCACAATGGGCAAACTAGACAAGAGAAAAATAAATGGGACCTTAAAGTACCTTTGGAATTTTCAGATTTAGGCTACAAACAAGGAAGAACATCTCTTAAGAGTTGGCAGGCTTCCAGCAAGGGCTAGGATTTTCTTCTTTGTATCTCTCTTTGCCTTTTACTTTACAATTGAAAGAATGACCAAGAACAGCACAGATTGAAACTTGGCTTTATAAAAAAACAGTATTTCAAAAGAAGCTTTTATAGGGTATTTATTAAAACTAGGTGGGTGAGCACAAACTGAACAGTTCTACTGAAAAATTAATAGACAGAAATGCTTCTGTATCTGGGAAGCAGATGTCTCCAGTTAAACCGACATGACATGAATTGTACTTTCAGTAACTTCAGTGATGGACTATCCATCTTTAAAGATTACTCTGTATTGGCAGCTTTATACTATCTTGGCATGGCTCCTCTAAATGTCCTTGGCTCAGAATGTTTTACAATAAACTTTCAAGCCAGTGCAGGCAGAATCCTGGCTTTTATTGACTGCCTCTGCCCACTTCAGGATATGTGTTATAATAAGCAGACACACTGTTTTTTCTTTATTAATAATTTAGTATATTTTCCTGTCAACCAAACCTCAATTTCTTAATTCAACTTTATTTTGTAAACATATTTATTTTAAACTTTTTCATACTTGAGAATGTGCCTTGTCTTTAAGAGTATAGTAAGAGAGAAAAAAAAGAACTAGATCAAAATGACTAAAATTAGATGCCCTGAAGCCAAATTGATGTGCTGTTTTCAAAATTATTTGCCTGTAATTTTTTTTCCTGAAAACAACCCTTCCTTTTCCAGTAACATCTATTACTAATGATAACTGTGTTTAGTGTATTTCTTAAGATTTTTGTTTGTCATAGAATCTGCAAACTAAGGAAGGATGTGAAGTAAACAGATTTAACTTTTTTTAGGATTTCACTTTTTAAAATTTATTCTGTCTACCCACTTAATCTCACTTACCTTCTATATCACTGAGAAATTTACTTTACTTGAAAAACCTTCTGAGTTTCAAACTTACCTTTATGTCAACTCATTGTATATAAGTCAGTAAAATACTGACTCTGAATGGACACTCCAGGCAATTAAACCCAGAATTGTGTTTTAAATATCTGAATATTTTCTTTTTGCTTAAATTATTATGAGTAAATGAGATTAGGCCTTTAAGAGCGTATCTGTCATAAATACTAAAGGCTTGTATTGTAATTGGAGCTAAGCTGTCCAAAATCAGTTACTTAAAACACACAGGTAGGTTGCTCAGAGAAGGGTTAATTGCCCAGGGCTGGGTGGCCTACACTGCAGAGGTCATCAGGGCTGGGTCTTGACTGACTCCTGGGGGATGGTAGCCTGCTAACCCTGGGAATACTCTTCTGATAAGAGTCTTTGTACACTTGAAATTGTAGACCACACTAGATATTGATGCTAACAATATGATGTATTGTGAATACTTGCTGTTCAGCACCTGGGGCTGTGTTTGGCCCTTTCAGTGTGTCCTCCGTTAAGGTGCAAAGCGGTTGAATATGGAGCAGCTAGGGCACCCCACAATGAATGATGGAACCCTTCGCAAAACTTGGACAGGGCAGCCCAGTAAGTGTCCCTGGTTGGCAACTGTTCCCACACGTTTTCACATGCTTTAGAATTGCTGATAGAAGTGGACCTTGTGGTAAGAGTCCATGAAAAAGGACATGCTCACATAGGGTGGTTACTCCTAGATTCTGTTCTGTGTGCCTCTCTGATTTTGCTGGTATACTATAGCCCTTCACTGTACTAAACTCCAACAATAATAATAATTTTTTAAAAATTCCTGACCTTAATGAATTCTCTAGTCAGTCATCAGACTTTCAGTGAATTTACTGACCTCCAACATGCATCTGCTATATGTTTTTAAAAATCATAAAATTGGCTGTAGTAGACACTATTGTACCTTTTCCCCTCTGACCTGGGGTCACTCTGCTCACTGAAAATGTATGTTTCCAGCTCATGGACAGTTTTCTACTTCATACTTGTATCTTTATGATTTTGGGGGGAAGTGGAGTAAAAGAAATAGAATAGAGGTATGTTCTCCTATAAACTACACCCTCAGCCTTTTGGAAAATTTTTAGTTATTATTATGATTTTTAATCTGGACCACTTGGCCAGTCTTGAAGTTAAGATCTTCCTGCCTCTGGTAACCTAAGGTATCTGGGATTATCAACATGCACCAATGCCACCTGTCTTTCTCTTTATATGCTTGCTCTGTATGTTTCAGGGTTTGAGTCTGCAAGCTTCTTAAGACAATTAGTGGTGACTGAATTCAAGGTGTATGAAAATGTGAGTTAAGGTTGAAGAGTTGATGCTTCTAAGGCAACTTTCATCCAGCGAAAGATGAAAATCTGTGAAGAAATGGCCCAGTATCCCTGGCCCCCTTGGAAATTATTAGCTTTTAGTTTTATGAGTGCATGTTGCAGTAAATGGCTACATTCACTGTAGGGAATTGTTACATGTCCCTAAGACATGTTCTTTCCCCTTCTCTACCTCCTTTTTTATCTTCCCAGGAACAGATTCATTTATTTATCTTATTAGATCTTATAAAATTAATATTCATATACAAAGATTGAAAACCAGACCAATAGACCAAACAACATAAAAAAATGAGACATTTTTAGATATATATAGTCCACACTGAATTAGAATACTTTTTCTCTCTCTGCCTCTGTCTCTGTCTCTCTTATCTTCTGTTTATTATTTCATACATTTTCATATAAGAAAAATCATGTACTATTTGAGCTTGTGTGTCTCAGTTGCTTCACTTAAATTATTTTGAGCCACATTCAATCTTCCCCCAAATGACTGAGCTTATTTCAGTAGCCACTCATTCCTGTTTTCATTTGCTTGTTTTTGTACTTACTCTAATGTTTTATGAGATCAGTCTGTTAATAAACTACCCAACCCAAGTCATTGTCTCAGGGTTTGATTTTGAACAAATCAAAAAATAAAAAAATAGCAGTGACAAAATATGTGATCATTAGAAATTTATTTACTTTAATGGGACCAAAGGCCAAAGTAGCTTACTCTTCCAATGATAGAGGCCGAATCTTCAATTTACTAGTTTTCTCTGGGTGCAATAAGTCAAGCATCTCACTCATAATAATAGAAACTGTCTGTTACCTTTTTTGATTATGTTTCCATCAATATTACTGAAACATACAAATATTACAGCAAAGATTCTAGGCCTTCTGTGACACTTGCTTTAGAAGAAATGATAAAAGAAGAAGAAAATTACAGGAACTGAAGATGTAGAGTTTCGCAAAGGAATAATAGATGTCAGAAGAGATAAATACAAAAGACATTTTCTCATGCTTTAAAGAAGACAATTGACTTCCGAACAAAAGTATGTGCAGTAGATAGATATAAACGTATAGATATAGATGCACATGTAAATATAAATATAAATATAAAATAGATGGGAGGAAAAGGTATGAACAGAGAGCTAGGCAAAATTCTCCATAAAGAACTATGAAGAGTAAAATAAAAGTATAAGTTTGCAATATTTTAAACCATGTACCAAGAATTATAAATATTTGAAGGCTGACTGTGCTAATCTAAAAATACATGGTGATGATACTCTGGACATAAGTTGGCAATCATAGTAATGACTCTTCAAACTGATATGCATGTACTCTTATTTTCATAATCAATGTGTAATTGTTTAAAAGGTAAAACATTAAAAACTCTTTCACTATGGCTAGAAATGTACTGAGTGTCACTAAGAGTGTACTAATATACTAAGAAATGACACGAAAAGCGAATAAGCACAAAGTTAATGTTTATTTAGTTCAGTGTAATTGAGAATGCTGATAAATGTTTTATATTTGTATAAAATGTATCAAGAGTAGTTTCTTGTTTGCCTTCAAATCACAGAACTCATGACATTTTACATGTTTTCCTAAATTTTCACATTTCTTTATACATTTGGATCCATGTCCAACTATTATTTTCTCTATTTTAAATATCATTAAAGAAATCTGAGATTTTCCGTATCATGTGAAAGATATCTCAACCACTAACTAATTCTATAAATACTTTCTGTATCCTCTCATTTGACAAATACGCTTAAATCATTTCATGTTTACTAATTCCAGCACCTCCAGGTTTATTTTGATCTTTCCTATTATTTGAATTTCCTTCTTCTTATTGATATACATTTCTTTCTTTTTTACATTGTTAATAAGCATAGTGAACTTTGAATTTTATGCCTTTGTGGGGGGCTGGGTCTTGAATAGTATGCTGTTGAGTGCTGGATTTTGTTCTTCCTCTAAAAAGAGAAAGTTTTCTCCTGGTATGGAGCTATGAAATGTATTCAGCATCAATGAATGATACTATGACTTGCTTGCAAGCCTTACTATGATGGCTTTGACTCTAGAACTGATGTGACACTGTACTAAAGTGTGACTCTTTGGAGAATGCTATCAGATTTAAAATACCTTGCAAGTTTCTCACTCTGGCTGGAGCAAAGATGGTCTTCTAAAGCCCAAAAGAACTCCAGGAATGTGTTTGTCTTATCCCCCTTGATGGTTCTTTTCCAGTTGCAAGTGATTTTCCTTCATGCAGGCAGAGCTCAGTAGTTATCCCAGGAATCCAGGGGATTTCTGTGTGGATCCCCATAACTTTCCCAGTTGGTGACATGTGTTTATGTCTCTTAGCTCTTACAATTCTACCCACCTTAGCCTCTCCAGACTTTGATATATGGCTCAGAAATCCTGAAATCTGTGCTGCTCTCTGTAAAATTTCTCCCCACTGCGCTGCACCCTAAAGCTTGCTTTCCGTAGGCTGATGCTGTCAAGCACATGGCAGGGTAGTTTCCTCGTTCAAGATAACAGTCTTGCACTAAAACACTTGGTTCATGTACATTTTTTGCACATCTAAACGTTTATACAGACAGGATAATTCTGGTAGTCAATTATTTTTCCCATGGGTGATGATGGAAAGATTAAAGCCTGCATTTTTGCCTAGATGCCTTATTCATCATATGCAGTAAATGAATCAAAGTCAGTCTTGGTACTGACTTTCTACATGTATTTCAAAATGTATTTCTACATTTTTGTCTTAGGTCCACAGTGCTACTTGCATCTATAAATTCAAGTGCCATTTTACTTTGGTGGGGGGGCATTTTCAAGAAGTAGTGTTTCTGTTATTAATACTGACTCTTGTTCTTCAAGAAACCGAGTGAGCAGGAGTTAGATTTTCACTGTTATCCTTCGAAATTGACCAACATCTTACTAAGGATTGTTATCATTCTGTCTTTTTGGTTGCATTTTGTTTAGTTTGTTCTAATTAGTTCTCCCTTTCCAGGGTGTGGTGGTTTTTGCTGTTATGGTTTCTGTGATTTTCTTTTTTATAACTTTGAACTAATCTCTTCAATTTTATCTTGAGATCAGCTAACTTGCTTATCTGCTTCAATTCACTTCCGATTATTTGGCAATTCTACATGTTGTGTATATTTGTGTGTACATGTGTGTGAGCACAAAACTCTGTGTGTGTGTGTGTGTGTGTGTGTGTGTGTGTGTGTGTGTTAGGGATTAAATTCACGGCCTCAGAAATTTTGGGTAAATTCGGAGCTATACGCCATGAGCTATACACACAGCCATCTTGGAGATGTTATTTTCTTAAAGATTTAGCAACTTTGTTTTGATTATGCGCTCTATTTCTTTCTCTTTTTCCTTCTCACCCTCCTCCTTCTATGTCCTCTAACAGTTTATATCCTCCTCCTTCCCTCCTCCTCCTCCTCTTTCTCTTCTTCTTCCTTTTCTTTCCTTTCCCCTTCTTCCTCCTTCTTCCTTTCCCCTTCATGTTCTTCTCTTTCTTTTTCATTGATATATTATGAGGATAGAAACTATGACTCTTCTTAAAATAGGCCCAGGTCTTAGTGTATGGGCAGCCTGGGAATGGGGTGACATGCTATAGTCTTCCCTCTGTTTGTACTGTCCTTTTCAGGGATAATATGGTGAAATGCAGGTTTCTGAGGCTGTAGATCTCTGTATGATAACCCTCAGGTTGATGTTTTTCATCTTTTTATAATGCTTCTTTACCTCTATGTGTTTCTGCTGCTTGTTACTGAGAGTAAATTACATAAATAGAGTACAGCAGCCTGAAGCTTCCTTCAAATTCACATTCTTTCTACTGTGTTTGGACAATGCTGAGTTAGTCTCTGGTAACTTTCCTACTTTGCTGTGCCTGCATCACAAGATCGTAGCTTCAAGAAAATAAATATTGTCATACCCCTCCCAGAATTGTGACAATAATGTTTCATGAAACGATTGTCTGACTTAGACTGCATATATGTGTAAGGGTCCCCTTACTCCTTGTTTTACTTAAGATTTAACAATATTTGGAATATTTGTATCACATTTATGGCTTGAGATTATAGTTGCTTTTCTGACCATATTTATGTTAGCTATTTTGCTTTCTTTCTTTTGATTTATAATGAGTTTTAAAAGAAGAGTAAGAAGTGACATGCATTTTTGGATGCTCACTGCAAGATTGAATAATAGTTACCAGCTTGTAGTATTTATTTCCTATCCTCTCTTCCCTATTCTTGAATATGTGACAACTCAATACAAATGGTCTGAACAATAGTATAATAAAAATCATTTGGTGATGTTTCTATTTTTATAATTGCATCTTCTAGTTAGTCTCCACTTCCTGTCAAAACTAAAAATGAAGTAAATTAATGATTATGTACTTTCAAAAATAAGTGGTTTGAAGTTTTTGCTGGGATAAGTAACTAAAGATTTTGAAATGTTTGAGGTTTTCAGTTTGCTTAAAAAGAAAAAAATATTTTGAGTTTTGGCAAAGCAAACATGTATTTTGCTCAGTAACATTCCCTTTAATTTTGTGATGAATCTGCCTTACTGATATATATTCCTTTATTATATTTATAACATTAAAGTAGAAGTTTTTTCAAATGTTATCATATTTATGATAGTTTTTACATTTCTGCATGTATATACACATTTTTTCTATCTCCTATTTGCCTTAGGTTGACCCGCCATAATAAAGTAGCGTAGACTGGTGGTTTACAAATAACACAAATGTATTTCTCACCCTTCTGGAAGCTGCATGTCTAAGAGGAAGTTGCCAACATGGTCAGATCCCAGTTAAAGACCTCTTCTGTCTTGCCAGCTGTCATTTCCTTGAATTGTCATAGGACTGAAAATAGAGCAAGAAAGTTCTGTGGGATCCAATAGGATCCCTTACCTTATTGCTGAGATGAAGGCATTATTGTCATTCATGTGGGCTTTGCCATCAAATCTCATTTATGTGGCCTCCCCCTCGTGACCTAATTATCTCCCAAAGGTTCTACTTCCTAATACCACCAAATCGAGAGTAGGATTTCAACCAAGAGGATGTTTGGATGATACAAATGTCCTTGAAATAGTTAAGAAGGAAGAGTTTAAATAGTTTGAAATAGTTAAGAAGGAAGAGTCAAAATAAAAACCATTCCATAGATTATAGTTTATGTAAGTGTCTTGTTGCACAGTCAGCCCCACAAAGTTCACTATGGTACTTATTCATCCAGTTTGGGATGTTTGAGGGAGCTGTTATGGTTTGTATCTAGATGTCCCCCTAAGAGT
The DNA here is from genome assembly GCA_004027295.1 of Dolichotis patagonum. Lineage (NCBI taxonomy): Eukaryota > Metazoa > Chordata > Mammalia > Rodentia > Caviidae > Dolichotis > Dolichotis patagonum. The sequence continues at coordinate 6,763 of PVJX010025753.1, read as the reverse complement.
CATGGTGGGGATTTTTGGAGGTGGTGAATCGACGGTGTGTGATACTAGGATTAAAGAAGTGGTGCTGGGATTAAAGGTGTGATTTTGAAGTTAAGAATGTGATTCTGGGGTTAAATGTGTGATGCTGAGATTAAGGATGTCCCACCTTGGATGTGAATGGCACCCCCACAAAAGGCAGGTACCCTTAAAGAGATAAAAAGAAGAGACAGGCTGCTGCTGCTGCTGCTGCTGCTGCTGCCCTGGCTTGATGCTGCTTCTGCCTGCCCTGCCGCACCATGCACTCTTCCTCCTCTGCGGCACCCCTCTTCCATGCCACCCTGTTTTGGTGCCAGTTGACTACATACTGAAACCTCTACAAACTGTAAGCTGAAACAAACCTTTCCTACTTTAATAGTGAGTGGTGAATACTTTGCCTTGACAATGAGAAAAGTTGCCTAGACAGAAGGCATTTGAAAAAGGCTCTGGAAGCACATGGTATGTGTATTGATGAAGAAGGCTGTGACTTTCACTGGTAGCACAAAACATGGGCAGAAGACCAAAGATAAGAGAAAAAAATGGGAAAATGAAAAGCAGAAAGAAGGGGGAAATTCACTGATAGAAAAGAAATGGGACATGTGACTCATTTTTGTATTTTTAAAAGATGTTAAATAAGTGTTTACATGTGACAATATTAAGATAAAGGTTAAAACTATAGAGACCAAGGCAGTTTTAAAATGAGGATCTCTTCTAATGGTGCATTTTGCACCATTATAATAGTTATATTAGTGTAGTTAAGTAATTAATTGAACAGAGGGTCAATAAGTCCTTGCTAAGAACTTATAATAACCTTAGAAATGTAAAAGTGATATGAGGGAGAGATGTTACAATACACGAAACTGACCCAAACATTTGCAAGTTGAGACAAAAGGAGAAAATCTGAAATACTAAAATAAGATTTCTGTCACTATTGAAAGCCTAAGAAGTTTCTTAGTAATAAAAACAAGTTTCAGAAAAATCACTGGACTAAAACCTGAATTTAAAAGTTGGGAAATATCAATTATATATAACAGAATACAGCAAAATCACCACTACCCCACAATTAGGGAAGGGAAATCACATGTAAAATTATCTTTGTCTCATAATAATGGAATAGTTGTCATTTAGCTCTTTCTAAGGTAACATAGGATTTCATAGAATATTATACTTCAATAGCACTTCATCAAAATCTCCTTTCCAGTAAATACAATTTTCTCATTTTTTAAACAAAAATAATTCACCCTGCTGAGAAAATAAGAACACTGGCTCTTATATGACATTTGGTCTTGTTTTCATTTATTTTTAAAACTTTATTTTTCTTTGGGGGATAAGTTTCAGTGTCATATTTTGACAATATTAAGTATCTTAAATTTGAATTGAATTATATCTACTTTATATTAGAAGCTGATGAGTCTCATCATTTTGCTTGATTTCTAATCTTAAATTTGAGAAACTCAGTGTGGTTTTGTACAGCTTTATGTAGTATGATTTGATTATTTGGAAGACAAGAGTTAAGTTATGAGGCAACTTTAGCGTACCATGTGGTGTAAAATCAAAGGAAGCTGACACATGTATTTATTTTCCCTTTGTGTTAGACTGTAACTTTATTTATTTAAATATCATCAGTTTGATGCCCCTTATACAGATTTGTTTTTGAATCAGTGATTTTGATGTACTAAGGACAGAAAATAGATAAACTAATTTCTAATTATAAATATTAAGATAGATGCACAGTTGGCAAATAGTACAAACTTTACAACTCACACTATACCCACTCTTTCCTCACCTAAAAGTTATCGTACTTTTATTGATGAAATGATTAAAATTTCTTTCAGTTGTGCCTTTATTTAACAGAAATTGAAATGCAACTGAATTACTCTTGAATTTTGAGTCTAATACTATTCTCTAAAGGACAAATCCCTTATTTCATGTGCATTTTAAGGGAGGATATGCAATTACTCTGAGACTGACTCAGATAAACATCAAACACATGAATCCAAGGTCAGCTGCAGACCATAATGCTTTTCTAAGTTTCTTCTCCACTGGATGCTAAAAAATTCTTATTTTTGTATATTTGCCAGACATCAGGGTCTCCATATCTGTTCAGGATGGGCATGGATACAATTTCTACCTAATTAGAATATAACTGTTGAACTGAAATCAAAGTCAATATTAGATATTTCATAGAATAAATTTTTAATAAAAAGTCATAGTTTATTTATCTTCTGAGACCAGGAAGGTAGCTCAAATGATTGGAAATCTGTTTACATATAAATTAAGAAAATATTTGGAGTTTTTAACTGACTGAGGATCCCTATACCATGAGTGTTCTTTGTAAGTCTTATCTTTACAACACTGGAGAATCCCTGTGTGGTTCTCTGTGCTTGAGACCAATCCCCAAACCATTCACTATCACTGGAATGTGTAGAATGTAGTTTTAATAAGAATGAGTATTAACAACAAAGAAATCTCTGAAGAAGAGCAGATACTAATTTTGTAAAGTGTATCTTGTCATCTGGTCATCTTATCATTTCCTAGTCTTTACTTTGTATACATTTGTGTGATAATCTTGGATATCTATTCTTGATATTGTGAAGATTACATGGAAAGAAATAATTTGACACTCAACTTTTTTCTGGTTATTAAGACTGAGAAATTCAAGTTTTTTGTTTTGTTTTGCTATTGTTTTTTGACAAGCACAAGGATTTTCACATGCTAGACATGTGCTCTATCTTTATCTATGTCCCCAGTCCGTATTTGATTATTTCAAAAGTCAATTTTCACAACCTATTCCCAATGACTAAACACAAAGGTAACTTCTTTTGTTGTTAGACAGTTTTTTTTTTATAAAGGGGATTACAGAGTCTTGGTTGCAATGCTTGAGATAAACTTAAACATCAAATACTTAATAATTATCCAGTAATTCAGTTACATCATCATATAGGACACTGGCAAGGTAAAGGCATTCTGAAAATTGTATTAAGAAAATTTTGAAGGAAATTTCCTCAGGTCCATTAGTAACACAACTGTGTAATTTGCTGTGTGAAAAATCAAGAAAGATAAAAAGTAAGATTGGACTAAGTTGTAGTAATTATAGAATGTAAGAGGCATGTAGATGTACTTTAGAATTCGATATACTTAAAATTACTGTAGGTTTGGTCCCCTGAAACTCAAAGCAAAACAGCAGATAAAATGAATTTGTATGTGAATGTCATTGTCTAAATATATTTTCGTGTATCCATGGAGGGACCCCCAGTCACTACAATGCTATAGTACACAGTAAAATCTGATGATTGACTATATTCTAAAATGTAATATAAAAGACTTGCAGGTCTTTTGCCATAATATATCTTGAAACTTACCTGAGAAAGAAGGAACTCAGAATATTCCAAGGTTGCCTTACGATTGTGACTAGAGATTTATGTGAAAGCAACTTTTCTTTGCAACAAGACCATGACACATGTAGTGTCTTGTGTTACTTCTATTTCATCTGATGATTAATTCCTCCTTGTCAGTGCTGGGGATTGAACCTAGAGCGACACTCATGCTAAGCAAGTGCTATGCAACTCAGCCCCAGTCCTAGCTCCTCTTACAGCTCTTTGAAAGAAATTTATAACCATCAAATTGCTTGTGTTTAAGGTAAATCATGGAAAAGTTGGCAAGGATCTGAAGACGTTACAAACACTCAGAGATTAAGATTTCCAGTTCTGAAGTTGGGCTGCGTCATTCAATCCGTGGTACTTTCCTTTTCTAATGACCAGCTCTGTGTTTAAAAAATTTTCCTGCTTATCTTGTCTTATCTTTAATATGAGCTAGTGTACAGTAATAGTAATAGTAATTAATACAATTGGGGCTAACTCAACAAATGGATTAAAGTACCTTGTTTTTGAGTTTTGCACAAAATATGCATACAATAAACATTTTGATATTACATTATTTTATTTTGTATAAGGTAACAAATTACTATTGTAATTTTAATTTTGAATAAAGAACAATAATAGTAATACAAATTAAAATAAATTCATTATAAAATCTTACCAAGAAAAAAGCCTTAATTTATGCTTGTTCCTTAACTGAATTTAACACATGTGCATATATATATATATCACTGAAAATGTACTTTCATGCATTTATGGAGGAATTCCCATTCACTACAATGATACAGAGTACGTAGCAAAAACTAGTAATGGACTACATTCAATAATATAAAATTTGAAACTAAGGTATTATTATTTAATGTTTTATTACTTAATTATAAGAAATAAAAGGAAGACTATCAGAAAAAAAGAAAAGAAAAGAAAAAGACAGTGGTGACTAAATGCCACGGCTGCTGATCTACTCTTTCCACTGATCTTCAGAGTTACCATTTTCAACCTGATGAAACAGAAGTGCATTGAATTGCACATAATAATGTAAGGAATCTGATACTTTTTGGGTGATATTAGTCTTCATTTCTTGCTCTCAACTTGCTAGGATTTAGGATAAAGACTAGTAGCAATTTGGCACCAGTATGTCCATTTACTTGTACTACAGTAGAAAAACTCCTCAGGTGATAGACTTAGTTTACCTACTACTGAATTTCTACATAACAAAATTACTGTTTATGGATCTGCTGTGTGCAGACCCTCTGGTTCTGTGAGAAACAGCAGAACGTAATGTTTAAGTAAGAATTTAGGGACCAAACCATGTGTGTGTTTAGGCTGCACTGCTTCCTGGCTCTGAGAGATTAGGTCAGTTTTCTCTCTTTTCTCTCTCTCTATCTCTCTGAGACAAGGATGGTCAGAAATGTTAGTATGTAAACCTCCAACACAGTTCCTGGGACTGAAAAAAATACTATTATTAGCAATTGCCATTATTACTCTTAATATTGTAATTTATTGCAGGAATACATTTATCATAATGCAAATGGTCAATTGTTATTCTATGTCTCAATTTAAAAATCATCACAACCAAAAATATTAACCAGGACATACATAAATATTAGTGGAAACTCTTCACCGATCTCTTTTTGTCTGATCTGTGTTTTCTTTGTTCTTTATGCTATTCGTTTCCTTTCAATCGGGGGGTTTGGTTACTGGATAGTGACTCCTGTAGGCTCATGAGAGTTCATACCACAGGCATTGGATTTTAATCAGATGACTGCTTTTCTTAAATAAATCAAATTCATGTCTGTGGTTGTTATGAGGGCTTCTGTTGGTTGGCAAATGACATTGCCACAGTTCTTTTATTAGAGCTTGGAGAAAGTGATGATTACTAGTGTTTGTGCCCAAATTTTGTTCATGCCTGCCCACTGAATTTGTTTGGATACCAGGAAATTATGGACTGTATGATTTGAATTAGGATAAAAGATTTAAATCCTAGAATCCATTCAGCGAAGACTTTGCTATAAAATGATATTGGAAAAAATCCCTTTAACCAAGTCAGTGAAATTAGCTTAGTCATGAAGATTTCCAGTGAGTTTTCCGACCTTAAGGTATAACTACAGTGCCAAAAAATATCACCCTAAAATGGGAATTAGATGCATATCTTTATTTTAATGACAAGGTTTTACTGCTAACTTAGTCATCTAACTCAATCCATTTCCAATCTCTAAACATTTTAGATGTTTATCCCAGAAAATGGAAGAAGTTCCTTTATTATTATTATCAGAAACAAGTTGTGACATGTCAATCCTCCCAGTCTACATGCTCAGTTCATGTTTTCTAGCATTTTTGTATAATTTTCACATCAATGTGTACATGGTAGTTAATTGAACCTATTCCGCTTCACTTCCAATGTCCAGTCCTTCCTGTTAATCAGTACTGCCCAAAGCACTTGCCTGGTGGCACTTTGCCTGGTGGCAAAGTAACTATTGCCATGTTGGAAACTGATTGCAAGATCAAAGCCTTTTAGTCCATAAACATCCACGCAGTCTTCTCACTCATGCAGTCTTGTGCATGGAGAGAGGAATAGGACAACAGTTAACCCAGCTGCTAGTGTCTGCCCTGTAGCATGGGCAGGGCATCACGACTGCTGGACACTGTGCCTTGGAAACGGAAGCAGATGCTGAGTAGAACACTGAAATTCTTCAGCCCGTGCGCTCCTCACTTACATCTTAGTGCTGCTATTCCCCGCCAAGGTAGAGGATAATTTTCCATACAGCATTAAAAGAAAATTTTCAAATAAAACCAAATACTTATTAGTTATTTGTCTCTCTCCTCTTATCAGGAGTGCAACACAAAAAGTTCTGATTTTTAAAAAGAGTGCAATGATTGCTTAGTCTTTCAATAACTTTGCATTCTAAAGTGTAGCAAGATTTCAGTGAATGTTTTTCCATTTAAACCTTACCATGGAGATTTTTTTTTCCCTTCTAAATCTCCCATGCCAACATCTTGCTGTCTAGCTTGGCAGGGAATGGTCAGTTCTTGTTTGGCTTTATGTTTTAGCTCAGATGTCCAGTACACAGTTTTGAAACTGTATCCCAAACTCCAACAAGGCAACTTGAGTAACATGATGCTTAACCATTTCCAAAGTGAAGATGTTTAAATCTGTGGTCGGTGAGATGGTCTCCCAAATTTTGAGTGACCTGTGCATGCTACCTGAATCATATCTATAAAAATGAAAGGCCTGTCACTTCTTGGTGTAGAATCAAGTCAAACAATACTTCGTAACAGGCCTCTTGAGCGGAGGCAATGCAAGTGGTAGAATTAGAGTCCTTTGCAAAAGATCCTGTGAGTTGTGGCAAGTGTCTAAGTGGGTGAATTCCTAT
>PVJX010025752.1:0-26593 GCA_004027295.1 Dolichotis patagonum | reverse complement strand
GTATTTCTGGTTTGAATTTCTCCATAGCTTTCCCTATTTGCCTATTTATTTCATTTGATATCATTTCAGACATTTCAGGTGTATGGCTTCTTTTTTCTTCTATGTACACAGCTTCTAAGCTTTCTTGGGGAGGGCTAGGGCTTTGAGCCTGCCTTTTGGTCTTTCCTTTTGTCATTTTTCTATATTTCCTTACTTTGAGTGGTGTTCCAAAGCTTTCTCTGCATGTGTGGCAAATTACCTCTTACACCCTCAGTTCCTGGAGGGGCAGTGGCTCCCCCACAGGCTCTTGGATTCCTCACAGGTTCCTAACTCCCCTCTGTGGGCTCCTGGCTCCCTCATTTGTAAGTTGAATGCTGGGTGTGGTTACCACAGAGCCTGTGGAATCTCAGGCAGGCCAGGCCACTGTGCTTTCCCAGGCTGGTCTCCAGGAGGTTCCCTGTGAGTGAAGGGTGGGTCTACAAGTCCCAAAGAGTCAGGCCAAAATGCTGGTTTCTGCAAAGTTCCCGGTCCCAAACAGACCTGGCCAAGATGACAGTCTCCACAATATCCCCAATCCAAGCAGCCCGGGCCACTCTGCGGGTCCGAGAGTTTCGGGTCTGAAAGAGACAGGCTTCGATGCTGGTCTCTGGGAGACTTCCTGGGGGTGAAGGGCAGGGCTACGGACTCAAACAGACCTGGCCCAGATGCCGGTCTCTGGGCAGTTCCCTGTGGATGAAGGGCGGGCCTTCCAGTCCCAAACCAGTCTCACTGAGATGCAGGTCTACACAGACTTTCAATTCAAACAGCCCAGGCCACTCTGAAGGTCCCAGAGGTTCGGGTCTCAAAAAAGTGCTTGGACCCTTTGCAGCTGGATAACCACCATTTCCCTCCCCCCAGGACTCAATATCTCATTTTTGATAGAAAAATTTTGTTTAAACTATCACACATATTCAAATCCCAATAAGACACAATGTGATAGATAGAACCAATGGTAGTAGAACAATAGAAGCATGATGGGACTTCTAAAAAGGATGATATTAAATCAGCAATAGCTGTCATAATGTTTTGTTTTCTTCAAAACATCTGTTCATATCATCACACATGATATAGTCAACAAAACAGAATAAAACCATTCCAACTGATGATTGAAAACATTGAAAGGCTGCAAAGCTATGACATGGGGACTCATGCTTACCATAAAGTCTTATATACTTTTATCAAATCTCATACTAGGGAGACTATATGGTATTTACCATTGTGAGTTTGGTTTATTTTGCTTAAGAGAATGGTCTCAAATCGTGTCCATTTATTTATAAATATCTCAATGTGATCATTCTTTATAGCTGAGTAGCACTCCATTGTATAAAAATGCCACAACTTTTTTATCCATTCCTCAGTTGATGGGCACTTAGGTTGTTTCCAGGATATGGCTTTTACAAATCATGCTGCTATAAACATGGGTTCACATATATCACTGTGGAATGATGTTTTCAGTTCTTCTGGGAACATACCCAGAAGTGGAATAGCTAGGTCAAATGGGACTTCCAAACCTAACTTTTTAAGGAATCTCCAGACTGACCTCCACAGTGGTTGAACCAGTCTAAACTCCCACCAACAGTGTAGAAGAGTTCCTTTTTCCCTACAGCCTCTCCAACACTTGTTGTTGGTAGTGTTTTCTATCCTGGCCATTCTTTCTGGAGTGAGATGGAATCTCAGTGTGGTTTTAATTTGCATTTCTCTCATGACTAATGATGATGAACATTTCTGCATGTATTTATTTGCCATTCATATTTCTTCATCTGAGAGCTGTGTATTCATTTCAGATGCCCATTTTTGGATTGGGTCTTTGAATTTCGAGGGTCTGATTTTTTTTTAATTCTTTATAAGTTCTAGACAGAAGTCCTTTGTCTGAGGGACACTCCGTGAAGATTTTTTCCCAATTTGTGTGTTTTCTTTTCACTCTGCTGGAAACCTCTTTTGACATTCAGAAACTCTTTAATAAGATATGGTCCCAGTTATTGATTCTGGGAAGTATTTCCCGTGTAGTTTGGTTCTTGTTTGTGAATTCTCTTCCTACCCCTTAATCTTTGAGATTTTTACCTACTTTGTCTTCCAGCAGTTTTAGTGTTTCTGTTTTAATATTTAGATCTTTAATCCATTTAGATTTTAGTTTAGTGTGTGGTGATAGACATGGGTCTAGTTTTAGTCTTCTGCATGTGGACAGCCAATTTTTTCAGCACCATTTGTTAAAGAGACTGTCATTCTTCCAGCAAGCATGTTTGGCCCCTTTATCAAAGATAAGGTAGTTGAGTGAGTTTGTGGTTGTGGTTGTATCTTCCAATCTATTCCACTGATCCTCGGGTCTGTTTCTATTCCAATACCATACTGACTTTATTACTGTAACTTTGTAGTATAATTTCAAATCAGGGATTGTGATGCCTCCTGCCTTGCCTTTGTTGTTTAGAATTGCCTTTGCTATTCTAGGTCTCTTCTGGTTCCAGATGAATTTTAGGAGTGAGTGTTCTAGATCTATGAGGTATGTTAGTGGTATTTTGATTGGGATTTCTCCATCCATTTTGAAGGTCAGTCTGGGTTGGAAGTGGTTTTCCTTTAGGATCTGAAATACTTCACTCCATGCTCTTCTTGACTTCATTGTCTGCTGTGGTTCTGATAGGTTTTCCTTTATAGATGATCTGTCTTTTCTCTCTATTAGCTTTTAGTATGCTGTTCTTATGGTGGATTTCTGGGATGGTGATTCTTATATGTCTGGGTGTAGTTTTATTTTGGTTATGGCTGTTTGGAGTTCTGTATGCTTCACTAATCCAAATGTCAGTTTCCATTCTCATGTTTGGAAAGTTTTCAGCTATTACTTCTGTAAATATCCTCTTGATATCATTTGGGCTATTCCCTTCTTTTTCATTTATCCCTATTAATCTTATGTTATTTTTCTTTGCATCATTTGGCAGCTTTTGAATTGTTATTTCCTGATTTTTTGTTATTTTTAAAAGTTCCTTACTTTCCTGTTTACTAGGTGCCATCTTATCTTCGAGGTCTGAAATTCTATCTTCACTTTCATTGAGATGGTTTTTACAGCTTTCAATAGAATTTTTGATTTCCTGTATATCTCTTTGAATCTGCTTTATGTGTTCTGTTTGTTTGTTATAGTGTTCATTCAAAGATTCTATCTGTTTGCTTTGTTCCTCTAATTCTTTAGGTGTGTCTTCACTACATATGTTCACTATTTCTTTCACTACTTTTATCATTTCTTCTTTTACCTGGGCAATTATTTCTGATTTGAATTTCTCTGTAGATTCCCCTAGTTGTTTCTTTATTTCAGTTGATATCATTTTAGTCATTTCAAGTGTATGGCTTCTATTTTCTTGTATGTCCATGGCTCCTAGGTTTTCTTGGGATGGGCTGCAGATTTGAGCCTGCCTTTTGGTCTTTCCTTTTGTCATTTTTCTTTATTTTCTTGTTTTGAGTGGTGTTCCAAAGCTTCATCTGGGTGTATGGTGAATCCCCTCCTCCACCCTCAGCTCCTGCAGCAGTCCCAGCTCCCCAACAAGTTCTTGGATCACTAAATTGAGAGGTGGAAGCTGGGTGTGGTGATCTGGGGCCGGTGGAACCTCCAGGGCACAATCCCCTGTTCTAAGACGGTGGATATGAGCTCAACCGCTTGGAGTGCTGGTATTAAGCTCTCCCCAAGCCAGCCCAAGTGGGCTGAGAGTCCTCCTGTGCAGTCTCTGCCTGATCAACTGAAAGAAGGCCACTGGGGGTGGTGGATTGAGGCCCTGGAATCTGCTGGGCCCAGTCCAGCATCCCTGTTAGGTCCCCAGAAACAATCACTGGGAGCACAGGTCTCCAACTCTCCCCAGGGAACCAGGACTCACCTCATGCAGTCTCAACTGCCCTGCAGGCTCTTGGCTCCCTAAATTGAGAGGTGACTATTTATCCAATCTTACATGCCCATAATGACAAGATACAATCACAATGCAAATTTTTCCCAACAAGAAATTTCAAACAATGTTATCAAATGTAAAGTGCAAGTATAAGATGTTGGAAAATCATAGGTGTAGAAAACTGGAAGACTTAGTTCAGTTTAAAATTGAAGGTTAAAATGACAGGGTTGATGGTAGAATAAGTACTCTAAAATAAAATGGTTTTGAATAGCAATGTTTTTTAATTTGGTGAGAAGAATAAAACTGTGAACCTTCAATATTCTTTGAAAAATGTCACTATATATAATTGTTCTGTGAAGTCAAATGTAAATTAGTAGATATCATAACATCCTATCAATACTGCCTGATTTCCATACAAAGAGATTTCAATTTATACTATTTCTACCTAAGATTATCACATAGTTGCAAGTATAGGTAGATTTCATTTAATAACTAATTAATGGTTTAATAAATATGCTTTTATAGCTTCTACACTTATTTTTCAATGTAAAATTCAATAAAACTTGTGGTCACTATTAAAATTCTTCATTAAGGTGAATTCAGTTTCAGAAGATTATTGGCAGAACAAAGTCATAAAGTTTATAAGACTGAAATAGCAAATGTTCCTTCATTTACAGCTTCTAATTTACCTGTTTGTAAGTGAAAGACTCTTAGGTATGCTGCTCTCTATTACTATTTATAAGCAAAAAGTTTCACCTTAATCTTCATCTTTCCTCTCCTGTTTTTTAATGGGGCAACTGTGATATTTTGTTATTTATATCCTGGATTCAAGTAACAACCTTATAACTTCTTTATTTTGATTGATTTCTTACATGAAAATTCATGTTACAAAGCATGATCTATATTTTCCAAATGGAACAATTGTTTAGGCTTAGTATGAGCCCAATCATATCAAAAGAATCAACTCTAAGAACAAAACAGAGTGCTGAGAAGGTATATTCATTCATTACAAGGAACCATTCATCACATGTACGTTTATGGAGCAAATGTATATCTGTAATGACAAGGAGGAGAATAAAAGTTAATGTCCTGGGAAGACACCCTGGCATGGTTCCCAATTCAATTAAGTATCATGAGCTCTCATAAGTACCGTCTAAGATTCTTCAAAGTTACTTTTTCTGAAAAGCCATTGTCTTTCAACCAACAGTTTGAAGCAAGATGTGTATCAGACTAAATATCCTTTCTGCATTTGAAAGCTTCAAACCTTCCCACACTAATGAATTTATGACTATTTGTGATATATTCAATCATTCCCCTTGTATTTTTTCCTGGCACTATGTTGAAAGGGTGATTTAAACACTAAGATTTATGTGTCATTTATAGTAAAGCCAGTTAGTTTGTTCTCAAGAGGTGTGATCTGGCTGCCATCTGGCTAAAGCAATAACTTCTTTCCTGTTAGTGATAAGGCAGAAATAAAAAGAAAAAGTGAAAAAGACCAGAAAGCTATGTTCTTGAATAAATTCTAAGTAACAGATGTGATAGGTAAGATGTTAGAAAGCATTGGTTTGGTGTCTGATTTGAGTTCAAGTCCTAAATCTACTCACCAGATATATAAACTTGATGGAGTATGTGACTATTCTGAGCTTTAATTTCCTCATTGGTAAAATGGAAACCATAATAGAGTTATGGTAAAAAAATAATAATTGAGATAATACATATAGATAGTGGTAAGGACAAAATATGGCAGACCAGTCAATACAATTATAGGTTCTTATGATCACCATTAAAATATTTTATATGAAATAATGGAAAGTTGATATTTTAAGTTACCTAACCACTAAATTACTCTTGCTCAACATGTGGTATTAGAAAAATTTTCATCAACATCTCATGGCAGGTTAAATGTTAAAAATATTCATTTTTAACTCCTATACAGGTCTATTTCATTTTTTACTTCATTTATCCTTGAATGAATCAAAAAATATTTTTGAATGCTCAGTATAGGCCACACCTTGTCTTTGGGAATACAGTGAGTAAGACAGACATGTTTCTTGGCCTTATAAAACTTACATTCCAATGTGTGTTAGTCAGCTTTCCCCTTGCTGGGACACAATACCCAACACCCACAATTTAAAGGAGAAGAGGTTCAATTAAATCAGTTTTAGAGAATTCAGTACATGATTATGTGTCTTTAAAGCAAGAATATCATTGCAGAAGGGAATACTGGAACAAAGTTACTTAGTTTATAGAAGCTGCAAAGCATCGCAGGGGAAGCAGCATTAGAGATACATGGACAAGGAGCCAGATAACAGTATCAAAGGTCATTCTTCCATGACACACCCAGGCACACCCAGAAGTGTCTTCCACTAATCTTCTGGTTCCCAAAACAATTGTGTTGGCACAATCAATCCTGAGCATACACAGTATAAGTTATTTATAAAACTAAATAAATGATGGTTAACAGACTTGTGCCAAAGTGAATAGACTGGTGATATATAACATAACTTGGGAAGATCCCCTTAAATAGAGTAATCTGGTAAAGGTTTTCAGGGAAGATGATATTGGAGCTCAAATTTGGAGAAGGAAACTGAAACTACCAATTTCTTTGTTCAAGAAGAAAGAATAAAAACCCAATAGTTCAGAATCCTGAAAGACTTGGCAGGTTGACAAAGGAGAGAAATGTAACTGGAATATGGTGAAAGAATAAAATGATATGAAATTATATTGGAAATGTCAGCAAAGAAATAAATGAAGTCTGCCCAACCATGTACCACTCAATATATTTGCTTCCTATTATAAATCTGTCTGTCTATCTATAATTTTTTCCAGGATTATGTCCCCAGGAAAAGAAACCATTTTAGGGGTAGATTAGTGGGATAAACCACAGTCTCAATTACATTACTGTTTCTAACTGCAATCAGTACCATCATCTTTCTCTTCTACTGTCTCTTTCAGATCACCCTTTAGATTTTAGCTTGCATTTTTGCTAGTCCAAGTGGCTTGTTTGGTGAGGTTGCCCACTCACTGATGAAGAACTAAATTTCCAGTCATCATAGCATTCATAACTACTGGATTTTATCATTGCTGTCAATGTTAAACAGGGCTGCAGGGACATACCATACCTTATATAGCATTAGGTTGTTGCCAATCACATGCTTCCTTATTCTCGTTATGCAACAGCCACCCTATTTCCTTCTAGTATTCAAGGTCAATGACACTTGCCTGACAGGAAGCCAAAACTAACTGGATAACAACTATCCCTAGAGCTTAACAGGGTTTAGTCTATATTCCGTAATATAAGAGTAATTTTTATGAGAAGGAGAACCTCAAGTCTCTGACAGCACAAATCTCCTGGACTCAAATGTACATACATGGATCCTTGAAAGTAAAAGTATATGGAACTATTCTGATTTCCACACTTTTGAAGATATAATACCATGTGATAATCATTGATTCCAGTACAGATGTCAACACACTTCTTTTTACTGAAAGACCAGATAGTATTTTAGGCTCTGTGGGTCATAAAGTTTTTGCCACAACCACTCAACTCTGCTGTTTTAGGGTGAAAGCAGCTATAGCCAATCTGTAAATGCAAATGTGTGGCTTTGTTCTAATGAAAACATCATTTACCACAAATACATCAGGTTCTTGAACTTTAGATTTTGCCCCCCCATTTAGAATGTACAGTGAATTCTAGAAGACAACTTTCTATGCACATAGGATAACAAATCTTAGCTGCTGCCAGCATTAAATATTAATGTGTCTAATATAGCATCACCCTATTAGATACTGGAAGATTCTCACTGTGGGCTCCCATCTAATAATAGCTACTACCATGTCCCTTCTGTATATGTAGAACTTTTGGTCTAATTTAATATTATGTGGAATGTTTTGATTATCTACTCAATGGATTTAATGTCTCAGATATGAATGACTAAGGAAGCATCACGAGACAGCGAAGAAAATGAAGTGTACCTTCTCCAGAAGCCATCCAAGGGAATCAATTGACTCTCAATTAGTTAGTGACTCTTCTATTATCTTGGGGGTTCATTGTTAGTTTTCCTTGAGGGGTGTTGGCTTTTAAAAGCTGTAATAGATAAGTTTTTCTAAGTGGAGATAGAAACACTTGGCTGAGGCATAGCCTCTAACCTTGCTATCTCAGGTTCCACCTTCATTAGATATTGTTCCATCACTGAGATAGTGGATGAAAATATCATCTGTCATTAGCTGGCCTATAGCTCAAGCCTATAGCTCAACCTGGTATTTTTCATCACCACAGAATGTGCAGGAACATAATCTCAGCTGGGACTCCTGGCACAAATATTAGAGCTGCTTGGATTGCAGCTTCGACTAACCACAGAGCTCTTTCTCTTCTTTAAGTCCCATCAGAAGCAGATAGGGAATTTTTAAAATATTTTCTCCAGTCCAAGAAATTTTCTCAAGTGTATGTATAATAGTTTGCAACCAAGAACCTTAAGAAGACTTTTGATCATTGTGCTACTTTCCTAAAGGTGGGAAATTTAGTAGTGATAGCTGTGGGGATATACATACATACCCATGACCACTATGAAATGCACTAATTCGGCAGGCCCTGCTGCACAGTGTCAGGCTTGTCTCCCACCTTTAGAGTACACAAGATTTATCAAGGAGTGCATAGGTTTTATTGAAGTCTCCAGGATACTTGTCACTTCTTGCTCATTTGTTGAAATTAACGTGAGACATCAGTATAGTCGGATGATGTTATATATTGCAGAATATTCAGATAGTGAATCTCCTTTGGAACAATATGGTGAGACAAGCCTGGACAGGTAATGTAGCCTGACTAAAGATCATATATATTATGTTTCATGTAACTATTAACCAGTTCTAATGCTCTGCTTTGACAGAAATGGAAAATACCACATTTACCAAATCAATGGCTTCATATCACGTACCTGAGACTATGTTAATATGCTCGAGCAATGATATTACACTTGACACAGCAGCTGCAATTGGGACTGCTATTTTGTTGATTTTTCAGCAATATAGTATCATCCAATAGAACCCAAAAAGTTTCAGATGGAAACACTGGTAAATTAGATAAGATTAAACATCTCTCTCTCTTTTCAGCCTTTATCTCTGCTCTTCCTTCCAGAATGCAGTATTGCTTTTCACTTATTATCTTGACTTGCAATGAGATGAGCAGTTTCAATGGCTTCTACCTAGCCTTCCTGCTATGATGTACTTACTCCACAGGGCAAAATCAATGTGGAATTTGTACAAGTTACACGTTTAGAGACAGGCATTATGTATTTACTAAGAGGCATTCCTGATCCAGACCACTATTTATTACCTGACCCTCATAATCTCTATTCTAACAGGAGCTCATAACAAATTCCTCACATCCATGGGTATAAATATCATCTCAGAGCCTACATCTGAGAATCTTTGAAACATATATGTGTTGCCTTTCTCCAATGTTCATGAATAAGTGGCTCTAGGTTCCTTTGGGAGAAAACCTTTCACCTTATCCTGTGGACCTAACTTCTACAGTTGACACTTCTAGACATGAAATCTTTAAACTGGGCAAGAGATTGTCATATTCATATGGTCAATTCTCCTCAGCCTTCTGTTCTTTCATTTTTCTTTGTATAAATTAAGCAATATTTGGTTGACCACTCAATTTTCTTTCTTCTTAAGAATATTGTGTTCTGTTAATCATTTCATTACTCTCTGGAGGTCATATCCTGATTTTTTCCTCTTACTGTAGTAAATGTGTGCAGGTTGTCCATTATAGTGAAGAATCTAACCTCTTTCAGCTCCATTTCCATTTCTGTAACAGCATCTTCCCCTGCTATTCCTGTACTACAAGGGAAAACCATTGAGCTTCTCAATAATACTAGTATCTCTTTCACCTATACAAGCTTTGTTGTATTAGTTGAAAAGTGCTTTCTAGCCCTCCAGGCAGAGATTCCAGCCATATGTCATGTAGCTTTGCTAACATATTTCTCTCTGCTTATTTCTCTTTCTTTCTCTCTCTCTCACTCTCTCTCAGCTGTTTGTCACTGTGGTTTGAATACTTTTCCTTCATTGAGAGCAAACTTTTGCTTTTTCCAAGCTTCCAAGGAGCACCAGAGTAGTATATTCACCTCTCCCAAGAGTCTTACTAGGAAGTTAAATCCTTTGTCTCAGGAAAGCAGCAAAAAACTCTCACTTATCCAACTTCATGATCTGCTCCATTGAGTAAGCACCTCAGGAACAAATCTCATAAAACTTTCCTGTCTTCTGCTACTATACATTGACTAGGTCTTATTGATGCTTTACTATACAATCTTTTTCCTTCTTTAGCAGATTCCACACTTCCCTAGTAAGGTTATATTATAAATTGACCCTAGATATTTTCTTGCAAAGCAGAGGGAAGAACTGGTCTTAAACATGGATGTGTGGGCTATGTCTACAGGTTCAAAAGGATCAGCAAATTTAAGGATACAGAATTTTTGATAAACTGACCCAAGTGGCCATCTCCAAAACCAAAATTCCATGTCTTCCTAAGAGGTTCTAACCTTGGCATATTCAATTTGCTATAGCTGAGAAGTCAAATTTCCCTGAAAACTTGCTACACCTAAAAACTTCTATTCTTTTTTTTCCAGCTGCAAGAACTGAGTCTATTTTGAGCTTTCTTTCAGAGCTCACATTTAATTATCAATTAGCATCAGTATTATAATATCTTATTTTAAATGGCCCAGTAGTACCAAGCTAAATCTGCCTGAGTTGGTGGTCTTTAAATTTCTATTTCTCCAGAATCTTATAAATGCTTAGGGTACTCTTAAACTAGTGCATTTTCTTTCAGCAGAACTTCATCCTGGTTTGGTATTAATAAAAGTCTTAACAATTCACCATTACAACATGCTGGGTCCTATGAGTACTTTATGCACCAGCAGTCTTCATTATCAACTGGTCCAAAGGACCCAACTGTAGACTCTCACTCTATAGTCTATTTCATAGAACTTGTAGTAATATTATCTATCAGAGAACAGGTTCTCTGTGAGACAGATTCTGTGACACAGTTTGTAATAAAATGCTCCTAGGAACAACTCCTATGTGGGAAGGCAAAGCACCAGTATTTGGCAGTGGGATAAAATGAACTGAAGTGCAGTCCAACATCCAGTTCAGCAAGCTTTAGAACTGGGAGGGATCTTTTAAAGTAATTTCCAATAAAGGTAATGAGGAATGACCTCTGTACCTTGATCAGTAATCAGTCATTAAATACAGACTGCCACAGGGAAGGAGATAAAACCTTCAGTGAAGTCACTTCCTTTAACCAAGGTCAAGAGCTATTTGCAGCCAACACTTCTGCTTTAGAATAATAAGTGTTGTGAAGATGCACTAAATACAATTGCATGAAAAATGTGCACCAGGACAGAAATATCTCATGGCAAGACCTTCAAAATGTGATCTGATAATGAAAGCATTATATCTACTCGCTATTATAGATGGAGCTTGGTTAAAAGAGGTGAGTCACTGTGGGTGTGGGCCATAAGGTTATATTTCCCTTCCTGCATCCTACCAGGACCCTGTCTGCTTCCTGTACTCCATGACTTGAACACCTTTTCTTCTGCTATGACCTTCTGCCATGCTGTTCTGCCTTGGTGAAGTCAGATTACTGACTAAAACATCTACAAACTCTAAGCCAAAATAAACATTTCCTTCTTTAAACTGTAGGTGTTGGGCATTGTATCTCAATTACAAAGAAGCAGACTTAGACAATGTCATGGATCTGATAGGAAGGATGTGGATTGCACACCATAATGCTTACTGTATAATTATTCAATCTACTTTTTGGTGACTCTAAAGCTCTAGAAATCTTTCAGTATCACATTGGAGGCAAAAATAGTTCAAGATAGGTCAATTCTTGGATGTGTGATCAAGCAGACAGACATACAGAATAAATGAGATCTGCTCAAGTGCCCAAGAGTTTTACATTTCTGCAGCTGCCTTGAGTGTAATTCATTACTGTTTTCAAAGATTCAAGACAATTACTCACTTATTTTTTTCCCAAGAAAATTTCTTGCACTTTTACAAGTGAGTAAGGAATGTCATAATATTTAGAGTAAAATGAGTTGATGTGCTTCCAGTAAAGGCAATCATACAATTGAACTTTTCAACTAGTCTAAACTAGACTAAACTAGTCTTCCTGTGGATGAATAACCAGCAGTATCAAAGTCCTCTCATACTCTTCTCCATTTGATTTTTGAGCCTGCACACATAAAAATGTTTAAGACAGAAATTTCTGTTAACAATTTGTAACCAAGGAATCATCCAGTCATTTAAAGATTTGTTAAACAGCTGTGTGCCTTTGAAAACTGTAAGATACAGGCTGTTATAGTATTAGCAACACCCAGAAATAATGTATGCAGTTTCTTGCATCATCATTTAATGTATTGAATGGAACTTTTATGAATTTTTTTACTCTGCAAAGTTTGAAATTGGTAAGAACTCTAAAAATATGTAATCACTGATACATTAACTTAGAACTAAAGAATTAGCAAGGTTCAGAGACAAAATCTTAGTCCAGTTTCAATATTTGAATGTAGTTCAATTTAGATCTAAATCCCTCAAGTCTTCAAGAGAACCAAAGAACTCTGATGCCTGGAAGTGTCATGTTCTACTCTTCTTTATTTCTGATGATACTTATATGTCAAATTTACCTTGGAAGAAAAAAGAATCATACATCACTATCAATCATTAAATAATTAAGGCTAGTCATAAAATTGAAATCAGAGCAATATGTTTTAGCTAAAGCATGTTTAAACCCTTTTCAGAATGCTACATTTTTGAACTTAAATGCTTTTGAAGTAAACCAATTAGAATAAAACATTCATAATTAAATAAGTAAGAAAATCCATGTTAAGTTGTTTATAAATAATGATCAGCTTGAGGAGACTGGTTTTATACACAAACATCATTTTCTTGATGTGTAGAGTGTGTATGGGAAGGTGAAAACATACTACAGCTGGGAAGTTGGTGAGCTAATTTGTTCCAATACTCCAGACTTTTCTTCTCGATTCCACATTCCTAGAAAACATGTGAGACTATACAGAAGCCTCAAACTTTCCTGGATTCAGAGCAAACTGAAGATGAAACTTCTAGGCTTATATCTATATGGAAGAGGAACTGAGTACTTTGCAGACTCTAGGACTATGACCCTCATAACTGCAAGATTAACCACACTTGTTAAAATCTTGTGAAGGTTTTGTTATTATCCCCATTTCACAGAGAAATATTCTGAGACACAGAGATATTAACTGTCTTGCTCCAGTTCACATAGCTAATAAGAAAAAAGACATAATCCAAACCTGGAGAGTTTGCTTGGTGAATTTGTGGCTTTAGTTACTTGGCAATGTTGACTTATGCTTATATTATTTATTAACAATAGTCATAAAACCAGGAAAAGGATATTGAAGGTAAAAAGGAATGAAGAATATGTAAATCATACAAATTAAGATGATTACCCAATTTGATCCTGGTCTGTTAGTCAAGCATCTGTATTTGATTTGCAAATCTTCACAAGAATCATGATTCTCAATGGATCAACAAATGTTTCAAACAACTAATGGATAATTTTGCTTTTGGTGGCTGTATTAGTCATAATTCTTCATAGATAGATAATAGGAGAATTATTAAACTAATTAGCTTCATGTGATTATTGTGCCCGAGAAGTTCCGTGATAAATTGTCTACAACCTGGAAAACCAGGAAAGCTGGTGGTGTAATTCAGTACAAGTCCAGAAACCTAAAAACCAGGAATGAGGATGGGCCAGGGCAGGCCAAAATGGATGTCCTACTTCAAATTTTCATCCCTGCATGCTTTGCTTCTGTTGGGACCCTCAATAGTTTCAATGATATCCACACTCATTGGTGAGAGTCATTTGTTTTATTTAGTCTACTAATTCATATGAAAATCTCTTCCAGAAATACTCTCACAGACACACCCAGAAATGATGGTATTACCAGTATCTGGGCATCTCTTAGCCAAGTCAATTTGACATATAAATTAGCCATTACAGTGGTATTAAAAATATTGTTACCCAGACCACTCCTTTCAGTATGCTGAGTTATTCCAGTAGTATATTTGTTTTGTCAGCTAATTTCTAAATTAATTACATAGTATATTAATCACATGTAATTCATTTTTATTGGATTTACTTTTTATAGAAGTGCAAACTAAATTATATATCATCTTTTTTCTGATTTGAAAGCAATATACTGTCCAGGACCATTCTATATAATTTGGGGGGAAGATTATTTCATAATTAAGTTATGATTCGGGCTTATCTGAGACCTAGTATCTTGCCATGTGAGCTGGTTATGGTATGTGGAAACATAATTCTGTGTGCCCCTTGTCACCGTTGAGACCTCAAGGGTCCTATGAAACTGTGATGCTCCAGGGCAAGATTACATACCTGAAGACATTCCTGTTCCTTGATAATTGAGTAATAGCAGGAAAAAAAAAGGTTTCACTTGGTGGAAAAGATACATACTTATTAACCTGCCATCTCGCCACACTGTCTTTATCAATATAATATCCTTATTAGTTTAAAATCACTGCTCCCCCCTGAGTCATCTGAAGTGATCCTCATCAACATAAGGTCTTTCTCAAAATAAGACCATTGCTGCCCTCTAAGTCATCTGGTAATCCCTCACCATTTTCCTCAGTGTAAATGTGATCAATAGATACTGAGATTCTGGCTGCCCCATGGCCTTTCATTCTCTGTGAAAAACTGCTCATCCCAGAACCCCATTGTCTTGCTATTTGTCTCCTGTTCTTTCTTTTCTCTTTGATAATATATAGATAATGTATACAATTTAATATATAGTTATATTTAACTGAAGATAAAATTCATTATACTTTTACTAAACAAAGTTACACATTCACAGACTTTTCTCCCCCTACTTCTTCACTCTCTCCTTTTCCTCCTCTTTCTGCCACTGCCTTTAGTATTTCCATCTCCACATAGATAAAGTATAACCTATAAATTTGATGTTTCATTCTACTTTGTATATTACATATTTGTCTAGGTAATTTAGTATTCCCCACAAGCAAATTTCATTGGATAATTAAATAATGTATATCATATAGCTATAGCTTAAAGGTATTTGGGGATTTTTAAAAATGAAATTTAAACCGATTTTTCTGTTTATTTCCCTCGTCAAACTTATAAGATACTTGTAGCACTCTCTCCAAGGAGCTCTGATAACCCCTCTTAATAGTCTCCAACCTAGTCTCCGTACTGCAGTCTACAAAACTATATGGCTGTTCTTAACATAGTAACCACAGATTTTGTTATGATGTACAAATCCCTGGATAATTTTGCTCCTGCCTACATCTCCAATCTCATCTTAAATGTTCCTTTTTATTCTCTGAGATCTCATGACATGATCTTTGCTGATTCTTTTTTCTCTTATGAGAATTCAACTTTTTCACCTAACCAATCCTTAATCCTTCCTGAAATTTCAGGTCGATTATTACTTTTGAAGTTCAGAATTCCAATTCTTATCTTACCCCTTC
This sequence comes from Dolichotis patagonum, assembly GCA_004027295.1. NCBI lineage: Eukaryota > Metazoa > Chordata > Mammalia > Rodentia > Caviidae > Dolichotis > Dolichotis patagonum. The sequence continues at coordinate 11,168 of PVJX010025752.1, read as the reverse complement.
ATGATATTGTGAACATTATATTCATAGAATAACCACATTTTATACCTGTTTTTTACGAATTTGCTTAATACTTATCTTCTAATTTACACAATAAGTTGCATTAGCTCAGCAACTTAGGCTATTTTCCATCGCATTGTTAATGCCTTGTGGTAGATGGTACATAAAAGTCATACACAAATATTTACAGAATAAATAAACATTTTAGAAGAATTACAAAGATCAAATTTTCAAGCATAATCATACCATCTTGACAAAGTGTTTTCATAACTTTGTCAAAATTTATCTTGCATCAATATGTAGTGAAGCATCTATATCACTGTAATTATGGAATTGAATATTATCTTTTGTAAGAAAATTTTAACTATTTGACTGACATGAAGTAGTATAACTCTGCTGTCTTATTTGCATGCATTTAGTGAAAATAATTTTCTCAAATTCATGTTGGTCGCTGGGGATTTAGCTCAATGGTTTAAGTGTCTGCCTGGCAAACATGAGGCTGTGAGTTTGATCCCCGGTACAAAAAAAAAATCATGTTGTTCACTTTTAGTTTTTCTCTGAATACCATGGATGGTGGTTGTTCATGTTTCCACTGTGATGCTCATGTGTTTTTCACTGATTCACAAAACTCTGTCTATAGAAAGTTTTAACCATGTGCCTACTCACTTGCAAATATTCTCAACTTAGCCAATATTTGCTCTTAAATTGTGTTTACAACCATTTTGATGTTTAGAAATATTAATTTGAAATATATTATATTATATATTTCATATATATATTAATATTAAATAGAAATATTTGTGTAGCGATATTTAACAATAACCTCATAATAATTTCTTAATATTTTTATACTCAAAAATACATTTTAACAAAAGTATTTTTAATAGCTATATTTTCCTAGTTCTGTATAACTTTATACTTTATTATGTTTTATTATTGTTACTCTTGGAGTTTCAATAAAGAGAACAAGTTTAACCATATTCCTAGGTTCTTGAAACACCAACTGTCATATTTGGTTTGTGCACAATTCAGTTATATTCATTCATTGTTAATTAATAGAACAAATACTTCATCATATTACCTATTAAGAAATTTTCTCTTCATTGTTATAAATTATATATTTGTATTTTCTTGTTTTGTGAAAATAATTTTGATTACACTTTTTTGTGAAAATAATTAATTATGCATTTATAAGTATATGTGTACTTTAATAGAAAATCAATATATGTATACAAAAACATGTATAGATAGACTACATATATTTATACACACATGAATACATGTGTCTATTAACATGTAATATGTAGACCTAGATATATGTTTGCAACTATACATATAAACATATAGATATTTATGCTTGCGAATGAATATACTGTTTACTTTTGAACTTTATAAAAACAGGAAATATACTGTTATAGAGTATAATATCACTTGTTTATTTACTTACTGTCTTATTTTCTTGTCACTAGAACAGAATATCTGACATTCATGATTTAAGGAAGGAAAGGTTTATTTAGGCTCTCTGTCTGTAGAGGTTTCAGTCCATTGTCAGCTGACTTCAAGGCCAGGTGACATGGCAGATGGGCCTGGAAGCAGATACTTGCTCATAGCATAGCAGCAGGAAGCAGAGAAAGATCAAGGAGGATGGAGGGAGGGAGCTAGAACTTGCCAGGCCATGCCCCCTGTGACTCACCTCCTCAACCAAGCTTTACCTCCCACCATCACATTTAGCTATAAACTCATCAGTGGGCTAATCCACTGATGAGTATCACACATCTGTTATCTAATCACCTCCCAAAAGCCCCACCTATGGGTACATGAGGCTTTGGAGGGATATATAGATATAAACCATGACATAGGCTAACTCTTTGTTATCATATTATTCATTTTATTGGATAGAGCTGCAATTCATACTTTCACTCCACTATAAGAATATGCTACTGTTCTTTAATCTGTTGTCCTATTAATTCACATTTTGTTTCATTTTTCTATTATTATATTTCATATGTATGTCTTCTGTACATTTTCAGTTTATTTTAAATATATATAGAAAAATTTAGTTAGATTTTTTAAAACCTTTTTATTTTGAAAAGCAAAACAGAAAAAAGGATAAAATGATACAGAATTTCAAAAAAGTAGTAGAAAATTAACATTAATCAATATGTTGCATATTGTCTTAAAAGTAGTTGTTCAGGTTACAAGATTTAGGCAAAAAAGATCAATCAAACATGAAAGCACAAATTGTTCTTTTTATTGAACTAACAGAGATTAGTAGTATAGTTATCTGTCTTTTATAGGAGTTATTATGTGTTTATTTAATATAACTGGAAGGGTCACAGATCTATCCAGTCATAATAATAATTTGTGTTTATCAGAAATGGAAAAGAATTTGTGCTGACTCACATTCTTTACAACCATTGGTTCTATTAGATTTTCTTAGCTTGTGCTTGTGGACATAGGGTTTACCTCATTTTGAACTTGATTAGCTTTCTGTAAGTCAAACTTCATGTGTCATCATGTATTTCCTCCTCAGTGGTAGTCTATTTTGCTACAGGACTTCATCTTTTCTTGTTGTATTTGTTATATGTTTTTGAGTGAACCCCTTTTGAATCTCAAATATCTACTACTAGTTTAAAATATTTTTGTTTTTCTTAGGATGTCTTTTAATAAAAATTCTTTTTAATTTTAATACAATCATTTATTAGCCTTTTATGGCTAATATATATTTGCATTCTTTAGAAAATTCTTCACCTATATACATCCACCTAATCTTCCATCTAAAAGATTAAAGTTTTTCTTTTTATATTTAAGTAATTAATCTTCTTGGATTTGGAGTGTGTGTGTGTGTGAGAGCTGTGTGTAAACACTTGTGAGAAAAAGGTCTAATATCCTTTTTCTTCCAATCTGGATAACTGGTTTTTCAAGGTCCACTTTTTATTGCAAGTCCAATTTTAATTGTATCATTCATGAAAGTCCATATATGTATGTTTATGAGCCTATATACTGTTCCATTGGTTAATTTGTCTATTTCTGCATTAATATTCCACTGTCATGATTGCTGTATCTCTACAATAAAAATTGTTATCTGGCTACTCACTACTTCTTTTTTTGGTTAGACAAGTATAGGTCATTTTTTATTCCATATCATTTGTATAATTTTAAGTTTTACATTCCATAGGAAAATCTTGTTGAAATTTTAATTGGAGTTATAGTGAAGGAATAGATAATTTAGAGGGTAAATAACATTCTGACTATATTTAATGTTGATAATATATTCATCTAGTTGGTATATCTCTGAATTTACTTGTATCTTCTTCAGTTGTGTTTTATAAAATGTTATTAGCTTCTATATATAAAACTCATAAATTTTATTGAGTTGATACCTAAATTTTTAAGTCTTGTTGCTATTGTAAATATTATCTCTTTAAATTTTTATTTTCTGAGGTTTATTCCTAGCATATAGAAATGCAATATATTTTTGAATATTGAACCTATATCCAGTTACCTTTAGGTTATTTATAACTCTTTTTTTTTGTACCTGGGATTGAACTCATGACCTAGCACTTGCCAGGCAGGCGCTTATGCCACTGAGCTAAATCTCAGCCCCTATCTATAACTCTTCTACACGAATATTATTAGGCTTTATATAGATAAGTCATTTGGATATAAGGAAGGTTTTGGTTCTTCTTTTTCAATATTTGTGCTTGCTTTATTTATTATATTACTGAGGACCTCAAATATGATTTTTTACAGAAGTGATGTACCAAGTATTTTATAAGGTGGCCAGTTGTATTCATTCTCTATTTTCTAATTTTGGACTATGTTACTTTGAGAAATTATATTCTAATATTAGAAATTTACTATGGTATTTTCTCCCACACTTGTTGAAGTAATGTACTAGGTTTCCTCATTTAATCTTTTAAATGAGGTATCATGTAAATATGTTCCTCTACACTGTGTATTTTCCAATATATTATTATTTAAATGTAGAATGATGTTTAACATTTTTGCAATATTAAATCCATTTGAGTTCCATGGATAAATCTTTTGTACACTCCTAGATTTAGCTTGTTAAGTTTTTGTTCAGAATTTTTTGCATCTATATTCAGAAGGGTAATGGCTACTTTTCACTGCCTCTTTTTCCACTGTCTGGTTTAATTTTCAATTTCATACTGTAACAGCCTTGTAGGATAACTAGGACATATTTCTGGTATTCCTTGACACTTTAAAAGGTTTTACATAACATCACCATCTATTAATTGAAATCTTAGCAAAACTAGCCTATCAGAAACATTTATAAATGATACTACTTCTTTGTGAAAGTTTTTTTTTGCCAACAGTTAACAGTTCATTACTACAGTAAGAACTACATAGTCCAAATGATTTAAACCTACAAAATATCTCTTAAATTAATTTCATCCAACTTTCAAAGCTTATATCCACTTCCTAATTATATATGCTAATACAGAAAAACTCATCAATTTCAATTAAAAATATTTATATATATATTTATACTTATATTTATATTTGTACTGGGGATCAAACTCATGACTTCATGCTTGCCAGGCAGGCTGTTATGCCACTGAACTAAATCCCCGGCTCAAAGCATATATCTTTTTATAAGCATTGATATTACAATAATGTAATCTTATCCATAATATACTCATTCAGGTTTTCCTGAAGACAATGCTAGCAAACCAAAGTTACTATTTTTCCCCAATGTTTTCAATGCTTTAATCATCACTCATATCACATCAAAATATTTGCCCAATTTACAAAAGATAAACATTTGATATTTACTATAATTTTTAAGTCAACTTTCTTTTTTTGTTGTTATGGAAATTCTAACATCAGAAAGAGATTAGTATAACAAATCTCTTGAACTCCTATCCAGTCCGAAGCATAATCAAATTAAGGAAAATATTGTGTCAGATACATACTCAATTACTTCTCTCCAAACCCATGTTCAAGTGAAGTTAATACTAAAAATCACTTTCTTTCATTTTAAATATATCAGAATATATTTCCAATACAATGGTTTTTATGGCATGATTGGCATGATTGGTTGGCTTCCAGTGGTTGCAAAATCTTTTCATGGGTCTCATTTTTTAATAAATGCAGCATATTAGTATTTGCCTTTTTCTCTCCATGACATAACCAGTGCAAAAGTAAATCTGAAAACCTATATGTCTTCTACTGCGATAGTCATAACAAATATGTGCAAGCATGTAAAATAATACCATACTCATCACTACATTTTTTATTTAAAGAAAAAAAGACAAAACAGGAAAAAAGTAGAAGCAATACAGAATTTCAAAGAAAAATATTAACAATAAGAAATTACTAGTTGATAAGTTACATGTTGTCCTCTTAGAAATAGTTGTTGAAGTTACAAAATCACAGCGTAAAAAGTGGACACAAAAACATTGACAGTGCAGACCATTCTGTTCAATGATCTAATGCAAAGTTAGTAATATGGTCAACTATCCTAAGCACTTGAACATTTGTATAGTTATATCCTTTAGAGCACTTTCCTTCCCTTGCATTTTTACAATATCTGTTGTATATTTTGGATCTTATTACTCTTTTAGTTTTTTAATAATTTTTTTACACTAAAGAGGCAATGTGATATTGAAAATGTGAGACATATTTATTTCACTTATGAGAATAGTTGCAAGTTACCTCCATTTACCTATAAAGGCCTCAAGATCATCCTTTTTTATAGCTGAGTAATACTCCATTGTAAGTACCACATCTTTTTCATCCACTTTGCAGTTGATGAGCATTTGGTTGCTTCCAAGATTTAGCTATTACACGTTGTGCTGCTATAAACATGGGTGCACATATATCACTGTGGCATGATATTTTCAACTTTTTGGGGAAAATATCAAGGAAGGCAATAGGGGCAGAACGGAACTTCTGTCTTCTTGATGTGACAATTTATTGCTATGTGTTTTCCTCTTAAGACCACTTTTATTGGGTCCCACAGGTTACGGTATGGTGTATCCACATTTTCATTGAATTGCAAGTATTGCTTTATTTCTTCTTTAATTTCACCTGTAGCTCACTGGTTGTTCAGAAGGTTGTTATTTAATTTCCGTGTATTTATGCAGATTTTACAATTTCTTTTGCCATTAATTTCCAATTTCATTGCATTATGATCAGATATTATGTCTGGGATAATTTCAATCCCTTTGCGTACACTTAAGAATGTTTTATGGGTTAATATATGGTCTATTTTGGAGAATGTTCCATGTGCAGCTGAGAATAATGTATATTCTGATGTGGTTGCATGGAACACTCTTAAACGTCTACTAAGTCCAATTGCTCACAGGCATGATTCAGTTCTATTATTTCTTTGCTGAGTTTTTGTCTAGTTTATCTATCTCTTTGTGACACTGGGGTATTAAAGTCTCCTATTACAATTGTGTTCTTGTGTATTTGGGTTTTCATGTCCATTAGTATTTGTCTTATATAGTTGGGTGCTCCTGTGTATGGTGCATATATGTTTATAACTGTTAGTTCTTCTTGAAGTTTTCCACTGACATGCATCTAGTGACCTTCTTTGTCTCTTTTAATCACTTTAGGTTTGAAGTACACATTGTCTTCAAACATAATATTAACCCCTACTTTTTTCTTGATTACTGTTGCATGGAATATTGTTTTCCATCCTTTGACTTTTAGTGTATAAGTTTCCTTTTGAGTGTTATGTTTTTCTTATATACGGCATATTGTGGGATCCTGTTTCTTGATCCATTCTGTCAACCTATTTCTTTTGATAGATGAATTGAGGCCATTTACATTCATAGACATAAGTTACATGTACTGGCTCAACTTTGTCATGTTATGTTCTTTTTGTTTGGTTTTTGTTTTTCTCCCTTGTTTAATTTCTTGCCCTGCTTAGTGGTGTGTTTTTGTTGTTGTTCTGGAGATAGTGGTCATTTTTTGTGTCTATCTAGTATGTCATTCAATTGTCTTTCTAGGGTTGGTTTGATGGACATAAATTTCTTCAGTTGTTCTTTGTCATAGAAATATCTTGTTTCTGCATTAAATTTGAGAGAAAGTTTTGGTGGATACAAATATCTGGGTTGAAAGTTGTTTTCTTTCAGGACTTGAAATACTACTGAATTCCAAGCTCATCTTAACTTGAGGGTTTGGGTTAAAAAGTCTGCTGTGATTCTGATGGGCTTTCCTTGATAGGTGCATAGTGTCTTTTTTTCTAACAGCTTTTAGCATTCTGTTTTTATATTTTATGTCTAATTATTATATGTCTAAGTGTAGATTCATATTGGTTGTGACTGTTTGGCATTCTATATGCTTCACTTCTCTTTATATCAGATTTCCCCCCATGTTTGGGAAAGTTTCTTCTGTTACTTCTGTGAATAGTTTACCTATGTCATTTGTGTTGACTCCTGCATCTTCATTGATGCCTATTAATCTTATATTGTTTTTCTTGGCATTATCCTGAAGCTGCTGTATTGTCATTTTATGCTGCTTTGTTGTTTTTGAAAGTTCTACCCCTTTATGATCACTAACTGTGATCCTGACTTCAAGGTCAGAAATTCTATTCTCAGCTTCATTTAAATGATTTTTCCAGTTTTTCAATAGAATTTTTTGTTTCTTGGATGTCTCTTTGAATTTGTTTCATAGATTCCCTTTGTTTTCTCTATTGTTCATTCAAGGTTTTAATCAATTTCCCATGTTCCTCTATTTATTTATCTATTTCTTCTCTGGCTATGCTGAATAACTCCTTTACTAAGGTTGTTATTTCTGTCTTTACATAGGTAACTATTTCTAACTTGATTTCCTCTATAGCCTCATGAATTTGTTTCTTTATTTCATTTTTTATCTTTTAAGAGATTTCTGGGGTGTAACTTTTAAAATCCTCTATTTCAATATCACCTGTACTTGATCCTGACAGACTAGATGTTTGAGATTGCATTTTGCCTTTTTGTTTTGTCATTTTCACCTTTTGGTTAAATATTTGGTCTTTCAATCCCAACAGTCTCAACTGTACATAGTGTGAATCTTAGGGTCCTACTGTGTGGTTGATATTTGTCTAATTGCTGGGTACCACAATGAAGAGCAGAGCGAGTCACCTGAATTCATCCTGCAGGACCTGTTGGGTGAGTCCTATATTCTTCCTGGGCTAACTAGCCTAGAAGTATTGGTATAGGTCAACTCTTAGTTCCTGCTGTTGCTATGTCTTCAGGTTATTGAAGGTCACCAGATCTTCTTGTGTAGTGTTTGTGACATCTGAGGCCCTACTGTGTCTCTGGGTGTCTCATAAGCCCTTTTAATTTTCTCCAAGTTGGGGGAGGCCTTATTGGCACACTCCTCAGCCTGTCTGATGTTCTCTGTGTGGACAAGGGGATCACTCACACTCTTGCCAGGTTTGCCAAGGTCTTTCAATGGGAGGGAACTTCACTACTGCTCCCACTTACCCACTGAAACCCTCTATTTTAGGGGCAATCTTACCACACTGACTGGAGCCTACTGAGGTCTTCTGTTTGGGTGAGGGGTTCTTGAGTCTCCCATTGATCCAGCACGGTAATCTGCTGTAGTCCAAGGTCCTAAGAGAAAGGTTGGAGCCAAAGATCAACTGCAGTAGTAGGTCCAGGAGGTGGGGGGTTCGCCAAGGGGCAGGCCCACAGTGGTGGCCAGGGAGGTCCCAGGCATGCAGGGCAGAGCGGTGAGCCCACGGAAGTCCAAGGCATCCCAGGCATGCCAGGCTGAGGGGCAAGTCCATGGTGGTGTTCCAGGGAGTCCCAGGTGTGCCAGGCCAAGGGCTCATCACTACATTTTGCTTTGGAAAATATAATTAGTTTTTATAATTGGTATGCAATTAGAATATTTTATTTTAAATGAAATAATACATATTTGGGGGTTTTTTGAGTTTTAAATTTCTAATACATTTTAATAAGTATAAGCATTTGTTTAAATAACTTTAAGGTTTCTGGTAACTTTTGATAGTATAAGAGATCCTAAAACTAAAAATTTGAGACCTCACGTTCTCATATAAACACATTTTAAAAATCTATAACCATCATTCTGCTGTCATAGTCAAAATAATCTTTTTGAGTCTTTAGATAGTCAAGTTAGTATGCTCCACCATATAATCACTATATATATTTGAGAGGGGAGTACCAGGAATCAAATTCACAACCTTGTGCTTGTCAGGCAGATGTTTGTGCCACCCAGCTATGTCCCCAATCCTACAATTCTTTTAAATTTGTTTGTTTACATCAGAATATAAAAAGTCCTTTGCAGCAATATGAAAACATTTTGAACTGAATTCTACTACTCATTGTTTTAAGTTTATTTGTTGAAAAGAACAAGTTTTTTTGTTTTTTTTTTTTTTACCTAACTATTGCAGTTTGGGTTTTACTGATCTTATCTCGAGGTATAATTTAAATATGTTCCTCTGGTCTATGTATTTTCCAGTAAATTATTTCCTAAATGGAAAAATGTAAGCAGGTTTAGATTTACTTTTTTTTTTTAACAAAAGACCTCAGGTTTAGCAAGGTCTGTATTTATGATGTGACTTGTCTTTGATGTTCATTGCATAGATCTATTAATTTGCTGAAGGTTACAAAATGTTGATATAACTCTATTTCTTCTTCACTTAACAAATTAACTACATTTACTCTTAACAAATGAACTACTATTTACTCTTTATTTGGTCTCATTGTAATTACCTGCCTTTGGATCTAGAATAATTACAGAAAACTGGCAAATTAATTTCATTTCCTTGAAAGGCCTTACCTAGGAGCATAACACTTACAAATGCATTTAGATGACAATTTTCATACCCAGAAACAGTTAGCCTAAAGTGAAGAACTTCCTCTTCAGTTTGATGCAAGCATGATTGTTTTCTGCCTCCAAAGAGGTGCAGTGTCACAAACATGATAAGAAGCAGTCTTTTCACCAACATGTATGCAAGTGGTTAACCTAACACAGAGAAAAGCTGTAAGTTGGCAACCACTGTTAAGTTGTGTTTGTAAATTTGTTTTGTTGAAATCTTTTGTCCCTCAGCACAGGACTGTAAACCTGATATAGATTCAATTGGAGTGAATAATGTCCGGAAAAAAATGACTTTAACTGTACACTACACTAGCAGTTTCCTGCCAGCTCTAGAGAAGGTCATCAACATTCAAGTCATTATCTAGTCCAGCTGCAGGATGTAAAGGCAATGTGCTTTGAGCAGTGTATGCTGTGAGGTCTTCCTACACAACACAGCCTACCTGATCACACTGTCAAGCTCTATCTGCCTCCATACACAGGAGCACCATCATATATTCTTCATGCAGATGCTGTTACTCTTCACTTGCATAAACTGTCAGCACATACTCAAGGCCTTGTGTCTGGGAATGTGTTATCTAATTGGTGTTTTATTATTTGTGTACAAACCATAAAGTGTGAAATGTAATCCAAATACCTTGAAAGAGGCTGAGCTCATGGGTAAATCCTCACAGTTCAAGAGTCATGGAGTGTCAAGTATTTTCAATCAGTTTTCTTCAAAAACTGGTCATGAGAGTTAAGCAGACTGATTGAGAAGAGTCTGAAGATACATATTTCATGATGGAATCAATATGTTTCCCACTCATTAACATTTATGCATCTTTGTTCCAATTCTAAAAATGGTAAACAAACAAAACAAAACAATACAATACAAAGAAGTGATAGAAAACAGTAATTCAAAGGTGATTAAATTCAGGTTTTTAGTTCCAGCTGTTGTGAAACATGAAGAATTTCAGAGTGTAAGAAAAAGGCTCTGTGAGGCCTAAGACAAAGTAGACAAAGTTATAAATGAGAGCCAAGCCATTGAAGTTTGTGATACCAACAACCAAGCTTTTCATTTCACAAATCTCTGAAGCTAAGAATGATTTGGCACAGTGACTTATACAATACAAAGGCTCATATACACATTTCTTAGCGAAAGTTCACAAGAACCTCGTACACCTTGTCTTCAAAGCCTATGCTCTTTCTTTAATTTGATCTCCATCTAAGTTTCATTTCATTTTGTTCTTTAATTAAATATTTTATTTTATATATTTTATATTTTTATATATTTTATATATACAATTTATATACACGATTTATATACACAATTTTATTCAATTTATATATATGTATATATACATCAAAAGAAAACATATTGTGAAGCTTAA
>PVJX010025751.1:0-26536 GCA_004027295.1 Dolichotis patagonum | reverse complement strand
TAAAATCAGTCAACATAAAGTAGCAATCTAACAACCCAGATTCAAATAAGATCAGTCATAATAAGACAGTATAAGTTATAAAGGGCTTTAGATTAAGTTGATAGGAAATTAGGGATGATTATCATAATATGTCCTCTTATTTTGGGGATAGTTGACCATGTCCTCAAGTCTAGCATAAGTAGACAAGCTGGAACAGCACATAATCCATCCAAGCAGAGTGATGAGAATAATGTAAATTTTAAAACTTGTTACCCAATTAATAATATCCTCTTCCTTCCTTTTTTAGACAATTCCTCCCCTTTCACTCCCATAGGGTGCACTGCTTGTTTTGGGTCCCACTGTCTCCCTATACAGAGCATCTCAATGGACCCTATCTCCTGATCTACTCTGCCTGTGTTTCTCTCTGTTAATATTTCAAGGCCATCTATACTAGAGATTATAGCCAATCTTCTCTGCCTCATTTCTGCTATTCTGTTTTTCTGCCATTGGTTGTCTATTTTTCTGTTCCACTCCATTGTCTGCCCCGTTCACTAAGGCCTCTCTGCCATTGTTCCTGAAATGCTTGTATTCTTGTTCTCTCTCTCTAAAATGTCCTTCAGTATGTTTTGTAGGGTTTGGTTGGTGGTCACAAATTCTGCTAGCTCCTCTTTGTCATGGAAGCATCTTTTTTCTCCATTAATTTCTAGAGAGAGTTTTGCAGGATACATCAATCTGGGCTGGAGATTGTTCTCCTTCAGCACTTGAATTACTTTACTCCAAGCTCTTCTTGACCTGATGGTCTGTGTCGAGAAGTCTGCTGTGATTTTTATGGGTTTTCCTTTATAGGTGATCTGTTTCTTTTCTCTGATGGCTTTTAATATTCTGTTCTTATATTGAATTTCTGGGATCTTATTATGTGTCTAGGTGTAGCTCTGTTTTGGTTGTAGGTGGCTGGAGTTCTGTATGCTTCATATATCTGCATATGATTTTCTTTTTCTACTCTTGGGAAATCTTCCTTAATGATTTCTGTGAATAGCCTTTGCAGTTGCTCTGTTTTGACTCCTGCTTCTTCATTCGCATGCTTTATTCTTTAGTTATAGATCCTCTTGTTGTCCTCTAGCCTTCCAATTGTTACTGCCTTCTCCCTGTTATTTTTAAGAGATCTTTCCTTTCATGATCACACATTGCAAGCCTGTGTTCAATTTTTGATAGTCTCTCTTTGGTTTCTTTCAAGCAGTTTTTGCCAGTTTTCTATGGAGTCTTTAGTTTCCTAATAATGTCTTTGAATTTGCCTCATGAATTGTAGGTTTTTCTTGTTTTCTTCATTAAATGTTTCTCTCCTTTTGTGTTCCTCCATTCTTCTGTCTGTGTCTTCTTGAGATGTGCCCAGCCTTTCTTTTATTAATCTACTTATCTCTTATTTAATTTGAATTAATATTTCAGTTTTGATCCCGCTTACGAGGTCCTGAAGATCTCTCTTTATGTCCACTAAAGCTGTGTTTGATGTTGCATGTTTGCTGCCCTCAGTCTCTTTTGTACTTACCTCTCCTGGATCAATGTTCTCAGGGTTGGGGGCTGGGTGTTTTTTCTTATTTCTCCCTCTTGTAATGTTTTTGGTTCCTTCCATACAAGTGTACAGTGTAATTCCCAGCCCCTTTAGTTGTTGGTTAAGGCTCCTCTGGAGCATGCAGGCTAAGGGCTTCTGCCCTCTGCTGGCCGCTATCAGAGAGTGAAGGTCAAGCAAGCTCAGTGTGCACTGGCTCCTTTCCTCCGGGCCAGTCAACCTTTGCAGGCCTTCACTGCGTCAGTGTGCGGCTGTGCTCAGGGAATTAGTTTGTAGCAACCCACTGGGTCCCGGCCAGGGGCACGTCCCAATCCAAGCAGATTCCACCAGTCTGCTTGGCAAGGGGAGCAATCAACTGAACCCACTTCCTTATGGAGTTAAGTCTGTCCTGCCCAAATCCAACATGTCTTCCAGTCGGTTTTCCCTTTCCCGTGGGAGGGTCTTATTCCCATCACTCACCACGTGTTGATGCTGGTCCCTGAGAACTGCTGGGCTCCCCGACCTCTCACTTCAGCGTGGCTGCAGTGCAAGTTCATGGTGCCTCTTGGTGGGTCATGTGCAGGGCCTGGTCTGGGCAAGCCACACACAGGGATGTTCAGCTCCATGCTCTGACCGCTCAAGCCAGTTGCATTGGCGCAGTTCGATTGGTCAGGTTGCTCTCAGGCAGGAATTCAGGTGGCTCTAGGAGGGTGCCGTGCTTGCTGATCTTAGCTTCACTCATGTGGTAGCCCTGGGACCTCATATTTGAGTGTATTTTTTAACTTTAGTTTCTTCCTGGGTTGAGAGAGTCCATCTCTCTCTGTTTGGGTCTCTCCAGTGTGTTAAATTCTGGCATTTAAGCTGTCTCTCTCAGAAAGGATCTCTCTCTGCTACCTACCCATCCACCATCTTTGGAAACTCTCCCAGCCATGATTTCTTACAAGAAAATTGGAACAAAATCTTTTACCTGTAATTAATACATAATTTTGTATTTCTTTTTGTCTTAAGAATACTGGTAACTTTCATGTTCCTTTCTTTCATGCAGTTTTCAGCTCAGTTATCTCTATATACTGTGTCACCTACATACCTATATGCTGTGCTCACTGGAAAGACATGAGCATAACCTCTATCTCAAGTAAGTAGTGGGATGGGCCCCTTTCATTGTCCAGTATGAAGATCTTTCCAAAGGACCCTTCCTGACCTTTTTCCTTTACCTGATTTAACTGTCTTTCTGCTGCTTATTAAGATTTAAAAAGTTAATAGCATGTATGGCCAATGAAGTCTATTATGAGGTATAAATTTTGTAGGTAAGGATTCCCCTTTTTGTTTTTGTTATTGAAATTTGAGCATACCGTGAGCACATTCAACAATTCCTTGACCACAAGGGTTATAAGGAATTCCTGTGGTAAGTGAAACATTAAAAGTTTTACAAACATTTGGAAAGCAGTACTTGCATAAACTGGGCCATTGTCAGTCTTAATTGCTTGTGGGGATTAAAGGCATCTAAGCAATGAACAATGATATATTTAGCCACTTCAGCAGTACTGACAGAAGCAAAAATAAACACAGAGCAAGTGCCCACTGAAACACAGACTTAGTATAAAAAGCCAAACTTAGGAATGTGAGTGACATCTATTTGCCAGAGATGATTAGGTTATAGACTTTAGGAATTCACCCCCATAGAGAGTGAGGGAAAATATATTACACATGAGGAACATTGTTTAGGAATTTGGCAAGCCTGTGCCTGGGTTAAATGGAACTGTTCGTAAGAGGCAGAAGCACTTTGATGAAAGGTAGCATAGGAAACAGAAGTCTGTGAATGGCACCTGAGGGAGTAACAATAACAGTAGCTAGCAACCTGCCTATTGTGTGATTTGACTCAGTGAGAGGCCCTGGGAATTCGAAACGAGAATATAAATGACCAGTAAAACAGAGGACATGGGGTGACTGAATGGCAAATTTGAGAGTGTGAAACACATGAAGATCTTCCTGGTTAGTGGGAATGGTGGTAGTTTCAATGTGTTGCATCACACTGCAAACATAAGCACCATCTGAAAAAAGATTAATGGAAATAAATGAATGATCTTGAAATGCCCATATATCAGCCTGCAATTCCATCTTCTGTGCAGAAGAAAAGCCCATATCCTGTTTTTGGGAAGAAGAAGCTGTGACAAAACTCCCCTTTCCCAAAGAAAAGCCATCTGTGGCACCTCCTACTATGGGAATTTATTTTTGAAGGGAAGACAAAGGGTGTGAAGGAAGAAAATTGAATTAATTTTTCTGGAAGATAATGATAAGCAATGACACTAGGGAGGTTAGCTATTGTGTTTTGCCAAGAAGATGAGAATTGTCATAACCACTGTTGCTGCACTAAGAAAGAATAGCAATAATATTTTGCATCTCATGTCTAAAAGGCTGAATAGCACAAGTCTGCTCACATGTAATCAGTACTGCCATAGCATCATTAAAGGAGTAATGGTTTTATGTAGAGAATGTAGCATATGTAGCTATCGTAGACTCCCTGAGACTGCCAAAGGACCCCAGTGGGCATATGTTGAGGTGAGAATGTAATGAAAAACATTGGTAAAGACAGGTCAACTCCAAAGAGTCGAGCATTAGAGAGTGCCAGATTGACTTTATCCGCGGCAGTTTTGCTTCTGATATAAGTGGTCTTAGAGAAGTGGAGGCTGGGTGTCCCTGAGGATGTCAAAATTTGGACCTAAATCACGAGTTTTCAGTTTAAGAGCTGGGTGTAACCAATTAATATTATCAAGGAAGGTCTGAAAATCAATTAGAGTTGCAAAATGATTAAATTGGATCTGAATAGTTTGGGACATAATATGTCTTTGTTGGATAAGGTGAACTGGATATGAGAAAGGTACTATGGTTTGCACATTTTGGGGACCACCACTAGGCCTGCACTATGAAAGGCATTATCTAATTGAATAAACATTTGGCACAAGATGGATTAGATTCATGTGCTAGAAGAATATCATCCATGTAATGGATAAGGTAAGCAGATGGATGAACCAGATGGACTGACAAAACGGCTATAGCCACAACTCTTTACATAGGGTTAGACTACTCTGTCATTCTTTGTGGAGGACAACATTGGAAGTAGTGCACAGGGGCCTAGTGACTAATAGAGGGTAACCTAATGGCAAAGTGCTTTTTATCTTGAGGATGCAGAAAGATACTAAAAAAATTCTTTTAAATCAATCACCAGGATGGAAAATTATAAAGGGATAGCTATGGGATTTGTTAGTCCTGGTTGAAGTGCTCCCATATGTTCTATGGGTTGATTACTGCCTGCAAATTCTGTAGTAATCACTGCCTTCTTGGTTGTGATTACAAATCACAAATTACAAAAATTTGGGTGTTCCAAAGGCTAGTGGAGGATTCTAGGTGCCCTTCCATCATCTGTCCACTAACCAGTGTTTGAGCTGCTGTTAGCTTCTCAATGAGGGACCATCGACCAACACAGACAGGGTCACTGGGCATTCAAGTTATTTTGGATGTCATCCATGGGGTTGGAGAAGAGATCAAAGTCTGTCCTGAAAATGTGAAGGTGGATAGACTATACCAAAATGGACCTTTTTAGAACTAAAGGGAAGGGGTTCTTTCCTTCCTTGATTGTTTTTACCAAGACTGTGAGTGGCAGGGAAACCTGTTGTAACATCTGATGAGTCACTAAAGAGTTTAGACTCACCAAAAATTCCCCCATATCCTGTAAAATGTCACAATCCCACTGACTGACTGGTATATGGGGAAGAACATAAGATAAAAAGTATTAAGAATGGCCTTCTACATCCCTCTAGCTTAGCAATTTTGCACTTATACTAGGGTGAGAAACACTGCCCGTCCCCTGTAGGTCTGTAGTTGCTACACCCAGAGGTCAATGATGTTTGGAAATAACTGAATCACCTGCTTCTGTGTATAAGAGCCCTTTAGGTGTTTTTTTCATCAATAATCAATTCCATCTTGGGACAATCTTGTTTAATAGGTTGAGCCCAATACATATTAGAGGACCCCAAACCCTTGGATACCCTTACCTTATTTACAGATCTCCCAATTTTTGTCAAAGGAAGAATAGCTAATTGAGTGAAATGAGAGTCTGATGTGACTTGAAAAGTGTTTTGAATAGATTGAGCCATAACTTTGATTTCCTCCGAATGGTCAGCATTGATGGTACCAGGCAGTAGCTGGAGACCTTTTCACATGAGGCTGCTGTGGCCTAGCAGGAGACCCACCGTTCCATGGGGAAAAGGTGCATAGACTCCAGTAGTAGTTATTTGGGGTTCCATTTCAGGAGTCAGTACAAATCTGGAAGAATGACTGAGATCCAAGTTTCTGCTGTCTTTTGTCACTTGCCAGAGGTCAGAAACACGCTTAATGTTAGAGGGTAGGACTGAGGAGGAATTAGGGAAAGAGCCCCCAGTGTTTGGTAGGGTCAGGGCAGGCCCTGCTGGAAGTTTGCCCAAATGAGCTGGCCTTCCATATCACTTTCACTTGCTTAACAGTAGTCTTTCAACTGCCCCTTGACCAAACACCAGGTTTGTTAGAGGAACAGGTAATGGCTGTGCTGCTCTCACAGGTGCAGCAGAGCAATTTCAGTCAAAATGTCCCCTGCTTCTGCAACTGAAACAAGTAGTCCTGTTCCCTTTTCCTTCTTTAGGCTATGGATGCACAACCTGAGTGACAGCTGCCACCAAAGCATCCCCCTGCACATGTGAAGGTCCAAGGTCTGTGCAAATCCTCATCATCTCAGGCAGTGTAGTCCATTTTTTGTGGACTCTCAAAGCCTCCTTACAGCATTTATTTGCATTTTCAGAGGCCAACTATTGAACTGATAATTTGCTAGCCTCTCTATCACTTATAATCCTCCCACTAGCCTGTAACAAGCGTGCTGCAAAATCTTGTAAAAGTTCATCAGAACCCAGATAAATGGAAGTCACATTAAGGAATATCTCACGCTTTGAGGCAGCTATCTTAGTCTGCTCATAAGACTTGACAGTTCAAAAGGAAGTTGATTATTTGTAGCAGTAAAGGAACCCTCTCGTTTAAAATATCTTTTGTAATGGCAGTCTTATGAGTAGCATTGCATGTGGCCTAATCCACACATGATTAAAAAATTTCTGTTCCAAAATAAATAAATAATTCCCTGGACTCAAACACACTTTAACTATTCCCTTCCAGTCATTTGAGGCCATAATATCTTGCCCTAGCAGCTCTATTAAACATAGGGTAAAACTAGCCATGGAACCACAGAGAGTGGCTGTTTGTTCTAGTTCCTTTGGGGTCTTAAAGGGTACAGCTTCATGAGGATGTTTCAGGTTATTGGGGCTCAAACTTTCAACACAAAGTAGATACGTTGAAAATCCTCTATGAAGTCCCCTGCCTATCTGGCTTCCTTTAACATCAATTGCAAAGGAGAGAGAGAGAGACATTGGCTCCACTCCCTGGGAAAAGAAAGTTTCACCCTGTGGAGCAACAAAGCTTCTCTGAGCTGAAAAGGTGGACATCTCTGCTTGTGGCTCTGCTAAATTCACCAGGCACTGTAAAATAGAATTCCTCATGGAAACACTCCTCCAATGCAAAAGGTCACCTTCTCCCCCTCCCCTGCCACAGCTCCTTCCCTGTCAAACTGAACAAAGTCAGAGTGTTGAAGCTCTATTGGGGACAACTGTTCTGTACTCTTTTTTCCAATTAGGACTCAGTCTTAAACTAGTGCTTTCAGCCAAATCTCTCATGGTCATCTTGACAAGTATATGACCATTAAAACATTCCCTAATGAAAATCCACAAAAATAAAGTAAATATTGAAATAAAAACTACAACAATCTGTTCCATATATATTTGTGATTCTTTAAAATCTGTTTGCCCCATATCTAACCCCTGATAAAATCAATAACTCTCTTTCTCTCTCTTTCTCTCTCTCTTTCTCTCTGTCTCTGTCTCTCTCTTTCTCTCTTTCTCTTTCTCTTTCTCTCTCTCTTTCTCTTTCTCTCTCCTTCTCTCTCTCTTTCTCTCTTTCTCTTTCTCTCTCTCTCTTTCTCTCCCTCTTTCTCTCTTTCTCTCCTTCTCTCTCTCTTTCTCTCTCTTTCTCTTTCTCTTTCTCTGTCCTCTCTCTTTCTCTCTCTCCTTCTCTCTCTCTTTCTCTCTCTCTCTCCTCTCTCTCTCGCTTTGTCTCTCTTTCTTTCTCTCTCTCTCTCCTCTCTCTCTTGCTTTGTCTCTCTTTCTCTCTCTCACTTTGTCTCTTTCTCTTTTTCTCTCTCTCTCCTTCTCTCTCTCTTTCTCTCTCTCTCCTTCTCTCTCCCTCCCTCCCTCCCTCCCTGTCATTCTTCATGAGCTCTCAGGCCCCACCTCTGTATAGTACAGTCAGTTATGAAGTCATCAATGAGTTACTTTAAAGATAAATCCAAGCTCTCATGATCCGTTCATCTTGCAAAAGCCCTCCTTCTGAACATATGAGACTTTTGGAGGTTCTTGTAGATCTAAATCAAAGAAAGGAAAAAGTAATTAACTAATCTCCAGAAAGTTTTTCTTCTTGGCCTCTACATAAGATTATTCAGGCTACAATAAGGCAATTCTATACACTGCATGCTTATAAACAAAGAAATTTCTATTTTGCAGTTGTGGAATTTAGGATATCCAAGATTAAGGAACCACCAGATTCTATGGTGGCAGCCTTCTTTCTGGGCCATAAAGGCCTCTCATTGTGTCTTCACAATGTGGAAGTGTCAGGAGTGACTGAAGTAGTGATCACTCACAGGTGTGGAGCTGAAAGAATTGGGCACCCAAGGAATGCCCTGAAGGCATGGACCACCCCAGACAACAGACAAACAGGTTTTCCAGCCCTGAGAACATGGGGCATAGAGACAAGCTAGATAAGCAAAGGGGCATTATATCTAATGGGTCATAACTGGCTGTCCTATAGGGAGGTGGAGCCTGGTAGAAAGAAGTGGGGAACTGAGGACGCCATCTTAAAAAGTGTGTTTGCCTGGCTCCTCTTTTCTC
Organism: Dolichotis patagonum; assembly: GCA_004027295.1. Classification (NCBI taxonomy): domain Eukaryota; kingdom Metazoa; phylum Chordata; class Mammalia; order Rodentia; family Caviidae; genus Dolichotis; species Dolichotis patagonum. The sequence goes on along the minus strand of PVJX010025751.1, from coordinate 17,998 downwards.
TCTCTCCTTCTTGGATGCCACAGAGTGAACAATTTTTCTCCACCATACATTTTTGTCATGCCATTTCTGCCTCAGATCAAATCAACAATGGACCAAATCTGCTGAAACCGTGAGCCAAAATAAACCTCTATTGCTTCATGTTTCATGTGCCAGACATTTTGTCCCAGGGATTGAAAAGGCACTGACAGCATCCTGGAAAATTGTACCCACTTTAAGAGTGTTAACTTTCTATTTTTCCACAAAAACTGTTTGGATTTTTCCTTTAGCCTGAGTCTTTATAAGTAGTTGTTATCATCCTATATTAATTTTTGTTTTTAATCTTTTAAAATTTAAGTTCTTTAAAAAAAATTTCACATTTACTTATGTTTTGTATGTGCTTTTATCTTTTTAAGAGACCCATTTCTAGGGCCAGAAATACAGCTCAGCAGCATAGCGCCTGCCTGGCAAGCGGAAGGTCATGAGATCGATTCCCAGCCCCCTTCTTCCCGAAAAAAGAAACCTCATTCCTCTAACCCCTAATTTGTTCTTATTTAAGTTATCCTCTTATATTTTAAAAATTTCACTCCAATTAGGTTAATTTAGCTTTCCTATTAGTATAGCTTAATATTAAATTTTATTTTTCAACCTTGTTAAATAAAAAACAAGTAGAAAATCTAGGTACGTTCATTGTATATCTGAGAACTGAAACAAGCTGTGAATAAGAAAGCTGGTGTATTTTCCCTCTGGTTTTTTTGTATCATCCTAGTGTCATGTAGCTGCATTTCAAGTGTAAAACACTGACTTCTGCAAAACTAAAATTGACAATGAATTAGGATACCCTGACGAAAAAGTCTTCACAACTGAAAGACCAGTCAAAAGATACCTCTATCAAACTTGTCAAGAAGTTTCTGAATTCTTGTGTATTCTATTGTTGAGTTATTTTGGAAAACAAAACAAAACAAACAAAACAAAAACTTCTTTAAATTGGAAGCCCAATATCTGCAGCTTCTGGAATTACTCATTATTTAATAAGTGAAAGAGACCATTGCACAATGGACCCGCACTGCTCTTTCCTTTATGCTACACACTTTTGTATACTTTTCCAGGCAAACTTGCCTTTTAAATAAAGGCAAACCTGACTCAAATCATTTATAATCATAGTCTCTAGGCAGGGTTTATTGAAACTCCTTCTTAGACTCATAAGGCTTGGAGTCTGATACAACTAAGAATAATTTAGGAGCACAAATGAAACATAATTTCAAAAACTAATGTGATGTTAGGATATTTTCATATTTTCCAGTTTTGAAACATAATTTCAAAAACTAATATGATGTTAGGATATTTTCATATTTTCCAGTTTGCAACATTAAAAATACCCTGAACAAAAAATTTAAATTCCACATCTTATTCAAACTGAGTTTAATGAGTGTAGATGATAATAGAGGATTTTTAAATAACGCTATATGTTCCATTAAATTCACTGCATATGTCAAGAGAGATAATTGCTAAATGAAAAAATTCTCGTAGTCCATGCTTTTCTTCACACAAATGCAGGGTTGGTTTTATGTTTTGCAACATTACATAATTTGTTTACTAAAACTTAGCGCTAAAATATCACAATTATTACCATAATTACACTTTTAAATTCATTTGTCTGCTTTTAATAGCCATCATCAGTGTGGGGCAAATTCAAAGTTACTGCCACATTTCCAGCTACATTTTCAGACATTATTGCAGCTTGTTTTTTAGTGTTCAATAAATCATTACAAAGAGTTTTTTTTCATCTAAGAAGGATCCATATTCCTTTGCTCTTTATTCACACTTTTTATTGTATATTTTAAAAATAGCAGCAGAAACTGTGTGGCAAGTTCATTAATCAAGTGTTGTGAAGTAAACTATAAGGTCATATTTTTGGATGTTTGCTAGTTACAAAAATATGCTAATGGCACATAATTACATTTGCCTCATGGTACATTTCAGCCTGTTAAAATGAGGAAATAGCACTGTCAGAGTTTTCAACTCTAGAGGGGCAATTTCCTCTTAAAAGGAAGCTTGATGCACAAGTTTTTCTCCCAAAAAGATTTCACCAGAAAATATAGTACACAGAGATGGGCCAAATACAGCTTTTTGCTCTCTATATATACATCATTAATGTCAGCTATTTAAAAATGGATGTCTCTGAGCCAGTTTGCTGCATGTTTTATGGCTGCAAAAGTGTTTAGTGTGGATATAAGTCAGAATATGATTTGTTCCTGACACCAGATGCTGCCTGTGACATTATATGGGAAGAGAATAACGAAGGGAAGCTGCTGCATAGCTTCTCTTCATTAGGCTTTTCTATTTAGTCAGGCCACAGCGTGAGACACTCTGAGTGGTCAGTGCCACTCGTGTACTGATCCAAGGATTTCCTGTGGATGGACAGCAAGTAGTCCATCTCAGCATTATTTGGGCTGATGAGTGGTTTGCAGTCTGCTAAAGCTGAATTTGCTTTGTATCAGAATATGAGACAGTTGGAAGAGTTTGCTACGTAATTTGCTGTTAGAGATTAGTTCAATACAAGAACACCGAAGTTTTCTTGTCACTTGTCAACTTGTCTATTAACAAAAGTGAAGAATTGATACATTTAAAATGAATGTATTCAGCTACTAGAGTTTGAAGATTTATTAAAATAAGATCCTAAAATTGAGACCAGATTTCTGAGCTGAAATGCAGTGAAAAATGATAAGAGGTGAAGGGTTTAGATCAACCACAAAAGCTGGCATGGATTAAAGGTGGCAGAAGAGTACAGGTAGAAATTTGTAGGTAGCTAAGAAGTTATTTCTTTATATCACACTACAGTGGAATCTGATCATTCTGCTCAACATCTTAGGATTTCCCTTTGCTGTGAGAGAAGTCAATCCTGATTACATGGAAGTACTGAACTTCTCCCTCAATCTCACGCTTCCCCAGTGGACACACCCAACTTCTTCAATGAGCTAAGGCTTAGGTTACGCACACAGTCTGAGGTTTTCATTGCCATCTGCCATTGGCTTATAAATAACTTTCTAAAATGTACTTATTGGATATGCACGTCCATGTCTCCTCTTTATTATTGTCATTGTTCCCTGTTGTATATTTAATGTACTATACTGATCCTCTCTTCACTTAGATTTATCTATAAATTTGGTTTTAAAATGTTATAGCCAGAAACAGTCAAGTTGCTGTTATATCTAGTTATAAAAACTAAGCCATAAAACATTTAGAAAATAGAAGAATAACTCTGTTACAGTGAGTCATTAGTGTTTCCTTAGACATAAAGTCAAAATCACAAGTGAAAAAAGAAACATGTAAGTTGTATACCTAACATATATACTTATTTTGTATTCTGTACAACTCTAGGGAGCTTCCACAAATAATGAAACATAAAATAACCATATGTTCCAGAAATCCCAGTACTGGGTAGTTATGCAAAGGACACTTGTACAACCTTACTCATTACAACATTATTCACAATAACCATGATATGAATGAATCATCAACCAGAACATATATTAATTGCTTAAATGTATAATGAAAATATGAAAGTGTAGTGTGTATACACAATGACATACAGTTCAGCCTTGAACTAGAATATTATATGTGATATATAATACTACAGAAAGCCAAACACTACATGAGCTCACATTTACATGGAAAGTAAAAAGTTGAACACGGAAACAGAATAAAAATGGAGTTACTGAGCGTGATGAGTGGAAAGATTTGTGAGATGCTGGTCAAAGTCAAATTTTCAGTTACAAAAAAGAAACAATTTTAAGACATTTATTTTACTCCATGCTGGTTACAATTAATAACAATATCTTTTAAACTCAAAAACTGCTAGGAAAGTAGATTTTAAATACTATACTCTTATAGCATCAACAAAAAGATAAGTATGTGTATATCTTAAATAGCAATCTGTATCAAAACATCCTATATATCATGAATATGCACAATTTTACTCTTCCATTAAACAATCAAGAGAAAGCCTTTTATCTCTGTAATTGATACCATTAAGAAAATGAAGATGCAACAAAAAACATATTTTCAAATCCTATACCTGTGAAAGTAGAATATATAAATAATGTTCATAAGTAAATAATTAATGTTCAATAATGAAAAGATGAATGACCCATTTTTAAAAGATTACACATGTGAATGACTCTCCATTGCTCTACAAATGAATCATAGAAATAAAATGTATATAGCATTATTAATTAGGAAAAAATGCAAGTCAAAACTGCAATGATATGCAAGTCTGCACTTTAGAGAAGACTACAATAAAAAAGACATAGGATAACAAGTGTTAGCAATAGTGTAGAGAAACAAGGATGTTCCCTTTTAGGAAGAGTTAGTAACAGTCTGGAAGCTACTGAAAATATTAAACATAGAATACCATATGCCCTAAAATTCTACATCCAGGTATACACTCAAGAGGAATGAAAACATATTTCCACACACCAATACACAAAATATACATGAATGTGCATGGTAGCATTATTCATCATAGCCCCACACTGAGAACAAACTTGTCTCCCATTAACTGACAAATGCATAATAGAGATGGACATACCTGGAATTGTCCTTACAGCTCTTCTTGTTAACTCATGAAACAAGCTGCACAGAACATCTCTGAAGGGGAACAAAAGCATTCCTCGTAAGTCGGTGCACTACAAGGGTTCACTTTGCATAGGAGCACAAGCAAATTCCCAAAGCCACAAGTGGCTGGTTGTAAAGGTTTAGTGTAGTCTGGTACTACCATGTCAAGGAGGAACCGGTTTGCTGAAACAGTGTGTGAGCAGCCTGAGATATATGAAGATGCACCTGGAGCAGGTGCAATGCTCTTGGAATACCATCTACCCTGCACTGCTCCAAACTAATGCTAACAGTGTGGATGAATGCCGCCATTCAAAGCTGTCGTATCGTTCCTCATGTGTTTAACTTGCTATGTATTTAACTTAGGTGTATTTATGCATTAAACTTAGACTAACAAAAACACAACTACTCTTAAGAAATTTTTTTCCTAGAAGCCTGAAAATGAAAAACAAAATTCTCCCTGGTAATGTTATACAGGAATCAATAGGCCACATGATTCTTTAGAGTATTACTAGATTGGCATTACTAGACAAAAACGTCCTACCTTTTGAAGGGATGTGTCCCTGAGGCTTAGTCCTCTTGGGTATTCCATTAAAAATTGTGCAGTTTCTCAATAAAAAGAATATTGTTTGACTAATTCATACTGCACTATTTTTCCCAAGGTTAGATCAGCGTTGCCTTACCAACAAAATATCTTTATGGTGAAACCACACAATGAAACATTTTCACTCAACAACCTGTTCCTTTATATTACCCTGTCTCTTTTCAGTGTAACACATGAAATAGTTGAAAGTTTGGGAGCCACAAAAAATTGAGTTCTATTCTTACTCTTCCCTTCTTACACACACCATCTCAGGAATGTCATTTAAATTCTTATTCTGCAAAGCAGAATAGTACTATCTCTTTGGTTTTGTAGAGTCATTATAGAGCACCAAAAACTGATAATATAGCTAAATTTCAATATCAAAAAAATCAGTTGAATTTATTATTTGGAATTGACAGAAAGTTTAAAAATCTGTGTCGTCATATCTTCTTGATTTTTTCTCATTTGTTACTTTTTATCTTTCAGTTCTTATTTTGATCTTTAGCCAATCACTGGTAGAACTGTACATTTGATTTTTCTCTTTGAATATGCAAGAACTATGAGGAATTTGAGTTGAAACTTATCACAAAATCAATTCTTTGCCTGAAGATACAATGAAAGAAAAGAAAAAGTGACTATATTGTTGCACTCAAACTCAAGATGCCCTGTGTGCTTAAGCTAAAGTTTCTTAGTGTTAGCCCTACTGACATTTCCACCCGGATGCTTTGTTGTGAGATTCTGTCTCATTTATTATAAAGTATTTTGTAGCATTCTGGCTATTAGTCATTACCTAAAAGCAGAATCTTCTTCCATTTGGCAGTCACCTTATTACCATTTGTGTCTATTGCCTGGAGAAAGTCTCCAGACTACAAACCAGTGAAGAATTCTAGGCAGAACTCACTGGTACTTATGAGTCAAGAAGCTGGAGATGAAATTCTGGGGAGACTAGACAGTTAAAGTTCAAAGAACAGAATACCTGCAAGGAGAGGCATGCATGTAGCGAGAGAAAGCATAGAAACCCCAAAGGAGGTCAAACCAGAGACTCAGTAGATCAAAGCACAGAGGGAGCTGAGGGAATGACACAGAGTAAACAAAGGAAATTGGGAGTCGGGGAGAGCACAGAGTGAGACTTTGGCCACTTGAGAGAAAATCAAAATGCAGTTTGAATTCCACCATTTCCAGGAATTTAACAAAATTGATCAGTAGGAGAAGGCAAAAAAGAAAAAAAAAAAAAGCCAGCATCCTGGCAAGTACCTGCGTCAAGGGATTCCAGACACAACCTGGTATGTATATGGTAATCAGACTGCTAGTTGAAATTCAGAAGAATGTTAGACACTTTCTCCTATTCTGTGAGAGAATTTGACGACTTGCAGTGGAGCAAATAAACTGATGGACTAGGAAGCCTGTGAATCTTGTAGTTGATCTTCACACTTAGCTAACCACATATGAGTCAGAACTACAGCAAAATGAAAGGTAGGTAACAGGGAGTAGGGAAACATTCTCAGAGACAAATGTTCTCAAAGGATGAGGGGGTCAGGAGGTGGAGGGCTGGGGGAGGCACAGGAGGAGAAAAGGTTGCAAAAAAGCAATTAAGATGCAATTTGCACAGTACTAACTCCACACAAGGAATGCAAATATTATGTCCTGCACTAATATACTAATAAACTACAATAAAAAGCCATCCAAATTACCCATTATGAGGTGATAAATATTAAAGGAGTCAAGTCAGCTCTTTTAGCATTCATGGAACTCAATCATTTTGTGAATCTCTAAAATGTTTGCTTTCTGGTCTTAAACCAGACACTTAACTTTGCTACCTTGTTTGATTATGAAAGTATTGAAAGGGTCAATATGTCTTGTCCCTTCAGCTACGTTCTGTGGCCCTTGAAGTCAAGAACTTCACCTTCTTTTCATTTCATGCAGCCTAGAAAACTGCTAAGTATTTAAAAGGTGCTCTGGTAACCTGTCTAGAATGAATAATGCATATTACTGCTCCTCAGGTGTTTCCATCTGTTTTAGGGAACAACATAACAGAATTGAGGGGTTTCAGAGCACATTTGATGGTACTGGAGGTATGGGGGGGTCATTGTTGTGGCACAAGAAATGATATTAAATTAGTCACCTGGGTCTAATTTATTATGTAAATCTTAATGAATATAAATGATATTAAATTAAACAATGGCTATAAATGAGATTTAATGAGAAATTTCCATCTGCAAATATCATCCAGGCCATTGTCACTAGTTTCTAAACTCTATTTGGATACTCAGATGCACTGAAAACATAGATAAACAATAACATCCTGGACTTTCCTAATCAACTTCAATATGGCAGACTAGAAACAATGAGAATTAGTCACATAAAAGCACACACAGGTGGGAGATAAATGAAAGCAGGAAAGGGGGAGCAGAGGTGTATGCTTGCTTGCATATAAAAAAGAATTAAGATACAATATGCAAACATGTGTAGATGTATTATGCTTATGAGTTTACATATATTTAGGGATTAATTTATTTCTCAAGTAACCTACTGTGTAATTTCCAAGAATAATATATCTGTATGTATAGATATATAAATACGCTTACATTGTATACATGTGTTATACATGTAGAAAACATATATGCATGAGTATGTACCTATTTTTAAGACTTCATAGTATAATGCTAGATGAGTATATATCCTAATACACAAACACATACACGCACACATGTACACACACACACACTTGTTTTTTGACAAATGCAAAAATGTACTTAAATCTAGTATGTATCAGTGATTTATATTTGCAGAGGATCCATGTGAAATACGGGAAAAAATTACTTTGGACTATTGCCTCAAAGGTTCCATAGGAATAGAAAATGAAAGTAATGTAAAATTCAGACAAGTTTATTCTTACAGGATGAAATTTTCAGTGTCAGTCATTGTTCTCTGACACACCCAGAAAAACTAACTGTAAAGTTGATACAGCAACTGGTTTCACTCAGGAAAAGTATTTATAAACAAGAAATAACTCACTTTACTTATAACTTAGCTTTTTTTCTCCTAAAAATATTACTTCCCATTACTTGTGAGCTATGAAGGAAATTTAAATATATAAAGAATGTATAGAATTTTGAAAATATGATTTTCAAAATGTTTGATTATCAAAGGGCACACATTCTATCTTACAGTGATATGAAATTTTACAGACAAATGAATAAAATATTGAAGATATCTTAAAATAATTGTATGTTATGAATGATTTAAAATGTACTTAAGTATTGCTAACATATAATTTAGCTGTTTTTAAATTACTAATTTTTTTTAAAAAAATAGGATCACCAACTTTTTAGCCAGAGACCATTACAGTTTTAATAAATTTCTAAAGGCAGAAATATTAGTTAAAGAAAATGTCTATAATATTTCTTTAGAGTTATTGCTTTATCTTATATTTGCTTGTATCAAAAGCAAAAGATTCATTTCAAATTGTCCCATGTACTTTGATAAATATGTTTATATGAGAACATTTAACTCGTAATTCTTAATTTTTTCACTAAAGGAAGTTGCTGATAACAAAAAATTATTCATTTTTTATCGTGCAAGCTCTATCAATTTGAGCTTGTTGATGCATTTAAGTGCAATGACATTAATTATACTGGCAAAAGCTTCAAAAGTGCACTTTATTTTATAACAAAATGCATTTCAAATGAAACATTTTCAAATCTGGCAAGAAAATGTATGTGTAGGGGGAGAAACCTCATTATTACTTATGAGTATTATAAATATTAAACCCTTTTATGCCATAAATTATACATCCTTAATAGTGAATTATCACCTTTGAGCTAAATACTAAAATAATTCTACTTCATATCATTATATCTCAAAGCAATGTGTGCATAACTGTAAGTTCTAGTATGTTATTCAAGTTAAATTTTAAGACAAATAATTTAGCATTTTTTGTATTTTTGTCAATCTAGTATTTTCTTAAAATGTAAACAGACAAACACTGATTGTGTGTTTGATTATAATGATTGAGATTTTGGTAATAATTCCTAATCTTTGATAGATAACATTTTAACCAAGGATAAGTACAAATTCAGTCACAAATATGAAATTATCAAAAGACTAAAATACACTTAGATGAATACAATACCCAGCTGTCCTTTTACTGAGACAAAATGTCTGACATCCACAATTCAAAGGAGTTTAATTTGGTGCTCTTCGTTAATGGGATTCTGTCCGTGATCAGCTGATGCCAGGTGGAAGTGAACAGTCAAATGGCCTAGCAGTAGAAATTTGTTCACCTCCTTGCAGCCAGAAAGCAGAGCGAGAGGTGAGGAGCTGGGATGTGAGAGATCTTCTCCAGAGGGATGGCCTCAGTGCCACACTCTACCAATCGGACCTCACCTCCTGACAGTACAGTTAACTATGAGCTCAACAACCGATGAATCCTCTAATGTGTGTAGACTCTCCATGGTCCAGCCACCTTCCAAAAATTCACCTTTGAACATGAGGCTATTTAGAGGAATATTGCAGATATAAACCACGGCAATGAGTTTTACTTCAGAGCAGTAAATAGGCTAATACACGTACTCCTTTTTACTTCCTACTACTACAATTCTTTTATAATAACAAAAACAACAACAACAGTAACTCAAAAGAAGTTATGTTGGATAAATGAAGTTAAAAATTAGAATTTATTCATAGAGAACAGTATATTTCTTCCAACACTACCATAAATGTTTGTTTTTCTCCATTTACCAACTTGTTTAAGTTACAAATTACTATTCACCAAAGCCCCAGATCCTCTCTATGAAACTCATACTTTGACATCAGCCTCCCAGACAGATAAAACAGGGTTCCTTTTGGACCTTCACTATTTAGAGGCCAAACCATGTACACTAGAGCAGTTTATCTAAACTCACTCTCAAACTGGAGCTTCTCTGATAAATCGATAACTTCAGTATCTATTTCTTAAGATTGGTTTAATAATTAAGCAGTAATTCTTGAAATAGGAAATCAACTAAATGTATGTGAATGCCTGCCTTCTCTTCTTCTCTAATATCCAGAGGACAAGAAAATTGCATGACTTATAATTCAGGGAAATGTTTCTCCTGTCTGAAATCTGCCAAATGTCTCACATCATCTTGCATTGCAACCTCATCCTATTTGCCTTAGGCAATTTTGTTAGTGTTCTTTTTTATTTTATAGTCTATATGGTCATGTTACATGTCACTGTATATGATTGACTGACTGCTAATTCTCTGTTTTTATTCTCAAAGTTAATAACTTGGTATGCCATTATATCTTTAGTATCATGGTAGCTACAGCACAACCAATGTTCAAAAAGCATGCATATGTTTATTACTTCATCTACACAAATTCTTCTGTATAAATTATCATTTCCCAATGTCTCTTGCTGTCCAAATCGAAGCCATCTCTTTGAAACATTCCTTATTTTTGATTCTATATTACACATTGCTAGTATAAATTTTATTCCAATGTACTATGAATTTACCTATTATTTCTATAAAAGTGTGAACTACTTGAAGTCCAATAAACTTCATTCTAGGTAGTGAATGAACAATACCAATAGATGGAAACCTTTGGCTAAATAAATAACTAAAAAAAAGAAAAGAAAGAAAAAAGTTTCTTGGGGATTTGACTGCATTTAAGCAAGTATATCAGATAGTATTTTCAAGGCAATTATATATATGTATATATATATATTCATAAAATATGGTATCTCTATCTATATATAAGTATATATCATACAAGCAGAATAAATACTGAGATGATAAATTAGCATGATTTAACAAAATATACCACATGAAGAATTATATGGCCATCTTTTGTCAACATTTACCCCAAGAGAATTCAGTGACTTGAGACTTTCAAATCTCTTTTGGGCAAATTGTTGACAGATCTACTAGGAAGGATATTTTCATGTTGAACTAACTGAGCATACATAAATGAGATGCTTAGATTTCTACATGTAATGTACTGTTCAGATGAATACATATCATTACCAGCAATGGTAATCTTAGCTGAGTCCTGCCCTTATATGGATCTTACTCCTTCAGAACTTTTGTCATTGAGTAGTCATCCTTCTCTCCCAAATCCAAGAATTTTGTAAATTATGAATTAAAATTATTGGAAAAATAAAATTAAGCTCTTAATAATGAGACCACACATGTATTTTATCATGGTAATAAAAATATTTAAAAGTCCAGTTAAACATATGCAATAGGATGAGCAAAAAAGACATATGAAAGACAAAGCCCAGAAACTCAAGTAGAAATTTACTAAAATCCTAGAGTGGCAAAACAAAAACAAAAACAGACAATTAATTATGCAAACAATAATTACAGATCAATCTGGAATGACAGTTGGATCATGGAGACACTATATTGTTCAGTGGGTTAATCCACTGGTGAGTTAATAAATAAATGTGCTTTTAGGAAGAGTGACTTGGTTGCTGGTGTGTCCCTGGATGGCATGCCTTTGGAGGACACATCTCCTCCAGTCCCTCCCTTCTAGGTCTGCCTCCTAGCTACTACAAGGGGAGCAGCTTTCTTCTGTTATGTCCTTCTCTCATGAGGTTTCTGCCATGGGTCCACGTAATCAAAGACTGATTGCCTTCCGCCATGAGCCAAAATAAACATCTCCTACTTTAAAAGAAAAGGGTGTTAGGTATTGTGTCCCAGGAATGGAAAAGGTGACTAATATTTTAGTAAGCTTAGTTCTGGATGTGTTCTCTTGTCAAAGGAAAAATGGGCAGAACATTAACCATGGGAAAATAAAATATAATAAAAAAACCAAAAAAGTTCAGTTAATTTTGAAACACTAGAAGTTTCATTTTTTTAAAGAAAAGAAACAATAAAAAGTCACAAAATTTCAAGGCAAGATAGTAAGGGAGTAACAATGGTTAATATATTACATATTATTATCTTCAAAGTAAGTGCTCAGATTACAAGATATAGGCATGAAAAACTGATCACTATAAGCACACATTTCTTTTCAATGAAATATAAATTAGTAGTATAACTCTCTTAACTATCATACATATATATATATTTTTCTTTTTCCCTTCCTTCTTTTCTTTTTTCCTCAATCCCAATTTCTCTTGCCTTTTGAACAGTTTTTTTTTCCCACTTCACAATAACTATTGTACATTTTGGATCTTGTTTATTCCTTCAGTTTATTATACTAGAGAGACAATTATGGTGTTTACAGATGCAAGACTGATTAATTTCACTTATAGGTATAGTCTCAAGTTGCATCCATTTACCTAATAAAAGACTGAATTTTATACTTCTTTGTAGCTGAGTAGTACTCCATTATATAAAAATATCATATATTTTTAACCATTCTTTTCTTGATGGACACTGGGATTGCTTACAAGATTTAGCTATTACAAATTGTGCTGCTATAATCATGGGTGTACATATATCACTACAGTATGATGTTTTGAATTCTTGTGGGAAAATTGGCAGATGGGGAATAGTTAGTTCAAATGGAACTTTAATACTGATTTTTTCAAGAATCTCCACATTGTTTTCCATGGTGGTTGCACCAGTCTACATTCCCACCAACAATGTTGAAAATTTTGTTTTTCCCCACAGCCTTGCTAGCATTTGTTATTAACTGATTTCTTTATGGTAGCCATTCTTTTTGGAGTGAGTTGGAAATTCAGTGTTGTTTTCATTTGCATCTCTTGAATGACCAATGATGTTATCATTTTTTTCATGTATTTATTTGCTATTTGTATTTCTTCATCTGCGAAATTCCTATTTATCTCAGGTACCAAATTATAAATTGGGTCTTTGAATTTGGAAGGTGTTTCTGATTTTTTTTCAATTCTTTGTATGTTCTAGATATAAGTATTTGGCTGGAACAATGAGCTAAATTTTTCCCCTCTGTGTTTTGTCTTTTTACTCTGTTGGTAATTTCATTTGCTGTGCAAAAGTTTTTCAATAAGATCAGATGCCAATTGTTCATTCTTTGAAGTATTTCCTGTGAAATCTGAGTTTTGCTCATAAAACTCTCTGCCTACCTCTAAGTCTTCAAGATGCCTACCTACATTTTTCTCCAGTAGACTGTGCGCCAATATTTAGATCTTTCATTTGTTTTGTCTTAAATTTGGTGCACGGTGATAGACATGGATATACTTTTGGTCTGTGGCATATACAGAGCCTTTTTTCCAGCAACATTTATTAAAGAGGTTTTCTTTCTTCCAGTGAACCTGTTTGGCTCCTTTGTCAAAGATAACATGGGTAAGTGTGTTTATAGTTGTGTCTGCATCTTCTAATCTGTTCCATTGATCCTCAGGCCTAATTTTCTTTTTTCTTTTCTTTTCTTTTCTTTTTTCTTTCTTTCTTTCTCTTTTTGCCAGGAACATGCTGATTTTATCACAGTAGCTTTCAGTATAATTTCATGTCAGAGATTTTGATGCTTCCTGCCTTGCCTTTGTTGCCCAGAATTATTTTTTCTATTCTAGGTCTCTTTTGGTTCCAAACAAATTTTAGGAAATTTTTCTCTAGTTCTGTGAGGCATGCCAAGGTGTTCTGATAGCTGTTGCCTTAAATCTGTGCTACAGTTTTGAGAGTATGGCAATTTTCACTATATTGCTCCTTCTTATCCAAGACCAAGGGATATCTTTCTATTTTCTGATACCCTCTTCAATCTCTCATTTTTTAAGATGCTGTGATAAAGAGTGTGGTTTCACTAATTTCTCTCTCCATGAGTTTGTTGTTTGTATAGAGAAATCCTACCAATTTTTGAGTGTTGACTTTGCATCCAGATATAAAGTACTGAATCTTTATATTAAATATAGAAGTCTTTTGGTGGAATTTTTGGGGTCTTCTATATAGAGTATCTCTCTTCTGCAAATAATAATAATTCCACTTCTTATTTTCCTGTTTTTTCCTTTTATTTCTTTCTCTTGTCTACTTGCTCTAACGAATGCTTTCAGAACTACATCGAGTAGTGTACATCCTTATGTTGTTCCTGATTTTAGAGAGAAAGCTTTTAGTTTTTGTCTTTAGTATGATGTTGACTGTTGGTTTGATATAAATGGCTTTTATCAGATTGAGATAAAGACAATTTAGTCAGATTTTCTGTAGAGTTTTTATCATGAATGAGTGTTGGATTTCACCAAAAAATTGTCTGCATGTATTGAGATGATCATGTGATTTTTGTCTTTGGTTCTGTTCTTATTCTATATTGCACTTGTAGACTTACATATGTTGAACCTTCCTGCATTCCTGGGATGAATCCCACCTAGTCAGCGTGTATAATTTTCTTGATAATTTACTATACTTTGTTTGCTTGTATTTTATTGAGGATTTTTGCACCTGTTTTTCCTGGGATATTGGCCTATAGTTCTCTTTTTTGGTTAGGACTTTCTCTGGTTTTGATATCAGGGTGATATTTATCTCCAGGAACAAATTAGGGAGTTTGTTTCCCTTTTATTATCATTAAAGAGTTCAAGGGGTGTTAGCATTAAATCTTCCAGAAATTTCTTGTAGAATTCAGCAGAGAATCCATCACGATTTGTACTTTTCTTTTTCAATAAGTTTTTAATTACATTTTCAATCTCATTGATTAATACTGAATTATTCAGAATTTTTAATCTTCTTGATACAGCTGTGGTAATTCATATGTATCTTGGAATCTGTTCATTTCTTCTGTGCTTTTGAACCTCTCTGAGTAAAGATTTTCACAGTAGGTATTGACAATCTTCTGAATTTTCACAAGATCTGTAGTGATTTCATCTTTTTCATTCCTCAGTGAATGAATTTGAGTGTTTTCTTTCCTTTTATATTTTGTTTCTACCATTTTTCTAAGCTCATTTATTCTTTTATTGGTATCTTCTCTAATATCTTTGAATTTTAGCATTTTTTTGTATCTCAGAGATTATTTTTTCTATAGATTGTGCCACTTGTTTTTTCACTACTGTTGCTATCATTTCAGAAAGTTCCAGTGTTTAAATTTCAGTTTCAGTTTCATCTATCTGACTGAGTTCTAGGCTTTTCCTGGGTGGGCTAGAGATCTGGAGTTGCTTTTTCATTCTGCATTGTGTCATTTTCTCTTTTCCCTACTTTGTTTTATTTTGTTTTCTATGCTGAAGCTTGCCAATACCTTATGGCAGATAGCTTTATAACCACGATTGAAGCTTCCCTAGCAGATATCTGTCCTTCAGGGATATTGTCTAGATGTCCTTCGGGGATATCCTCTAGTTCCTTATAGCTATCCCAAGAATTTGTCTTCCAATTTGTAAATCACGTAAAGTTACTGCTCCATAAAGCCACAATCATTCAGTACTGGGCTGTGGTGATGATTATGACCACATACATTCACAGTGTTATCATACAAGGGATAAAGACTGATTATAACATGAATGATACCCTGAGTAAAGTAGTACAACTAGTAAAGAAGAGTTTCATGAACAGATTAACTACTGATACACTATGGAAACCATTAACCTTCTATCTCTGACCATAGGAGCAAACTCTAAAATTATATCACAAAACCAAACTTATACCATATGTTTATATGGGATGAATTTTCCCTTAGTGGAATGATTTTATCCTTCTGTGGGAGGGAAGGAGGTTAAGATGGGTAGGGGTTGGATATAGTTATGAATGAGGTCAAGTATGGTAGAGTCAGGGGTGGAGGTCAAAGGATGATCACCTGAGTTTTAGGAAACTGGAAGACATGGGAAGCAGAAGAATGAAATAGAATGCAAAGGAGTAATCAAAAAGAGAAGGGACTATGTTTACTCTCTTGAAATTTAAATTCAAGAAGTAATTGAAGAAAGCGGGAGAAGGCCAGTAGAAAAAAACAAAAATGAAAAGTAAGAAACCTAAGCAGTTAAAAAAAAAAGAAGGAAAAGAGAGGAGAATGAAAAAGAAATGAAGAAGAAAATAAAAGAAACCAGAAAAAGAGAATAATAATAACAACAACAACAAAACAGAAACAAAAATACCACAATATACAAAACAAAACAAGGTGACATCCAACTAGAAAGGAAAAGGACAGTCAATCAGACAAGCTATGAAGAATAAAACTAGTAAAATACTTCTGGTGTGTATAGTTCTGCGATAGTGTCCATGTCAGATCCCAGGAATGTGCTGTGTACTCGAGCCAGGTTTGCAAAGGAGCTGTGTTAGATATGGAGCTGATGTCAGCCTCTCTACATGAGGCCTGGGACTGGTCTTCTGTTGGTGGAGTTCTCCAGAGCTGAACCTCTAGCTGGCATTGATTATTACTCCACTCCGCAAAGGCATATTTTGCACCTCCTAACCTGCGGTCAGCTCTCCGTGTGTCTCAGTGATCCAGTCAATCTGTCTGCCAAAGGCAAGTATCCTTCAGTTTAGTCATAGATAAAAATCCAACCATATCATTTGCAATGAGAAAAATATAAATTAATTAATCAAAAAATAATTATTATAAATGTTTTAATATATCTGTTGTTTGCCTTCTAAATATTCAATGCAAAAGTTCTTGACAGAGGCCCAGGCTTGTTGTCTTTGAACAGTATCCTGTTTTTTTCAGAGATCATACATTGAGAACGATCAATTACTGAGAAGCATCAGAAATCACTATATTTAATGGAAAAATGATAGCCACAGTCTTTATGATAAAAAATGAATAAATTATACATTAAAGTTATTATAGTTAACAGAAGACATATAAACTGTAGTCAGAAAAATATGTAAAGGAAAAAATAAAGAGAAAATCAAAATTATGAAATCAGAAAACTAAAAACATCAAAGTTATTAAGTAATTTTGTAGTATCCAAGGCTTACAGAAGTAAATTCTAACATTTTTTTAAGTTTAATAGAGCAGATAAAGCTTCCAAATTTGTTTAAGATAAAAAAATGAATATACCACGCATTCAGAATGAAGGATAATGAATGAGGTTATCAGAAAAAATATTCAAAATTTTTTCACAATGATAAATTGGAAAACTTAGTTAAATTTTAAATTTTATTTTACTATAATTCACTCAAGCAGTTAACCTGTGCATCAGAGACTATGAAGAAAATATCATCAAAGATTTGTTTATTTCAGACATCAGACATTTTTATATGTAAATTTTTTCTTTCCTTTTTATATTAGTTTACTGGTCAGTAACATGAAAGACATAAGGAACATTACAAGATTTATTTCATGCCTTTCAATTCTAAATCCTCGTAAATTTCAAGGAGAGTAAATAAAACACAAATACAGATATCTAGGTAATTGCTTCTTCCAAAACACACAAAAAACGAAAGAGGAAGCTTTTAATACTAATTCAAACAGCTGCTGGAAAAAAGCAAGTTATTTCCGTGTGCGAGATCACTATCATGCTCTGTAAATGTCTTACTTGTCTTGAAGTAGAATTTTATAGATTGATACAATGGATCTCAAAGGACAGGACTGGAGCTTAACATTTAAGCCTTATCAGGTACACCTCAGTGTTTAGGTTGTCAAAGTCTACATGAAAGAGGAAATTGACCCAAAGGGTCAAAGGATTATGTCTACCCACCCTCCTGCACCCAGAAATTCTGGGTGACTATCAGAAGATACTTTGGGTCAGTGGTAATATTGGCTGAGTCCTGCCCCTATATGGGTCCTATTGTTTTGACAGACTTCTGATTATGTGCTCATCTCGTTCTTCTACCCCAAGTTCACTAGACATTATGATATCAGGGCAAGCCTTGAAATCCATTTTGTTTGGTTCAAAATTAATTCTGTTCATGATCTGTATTGCAACCTAGTCTTTCTTTAAATTTTATTTAAAGAGAAAAACAAGTAAAACAGAAAAAAGGGTAGAAAGAATAGAGAATTTCAAAAAAA
>PVJX010025750.1:0-26588 GCA_004027295.1 Dolichotis patagonum | reverse complement strand
TGCGCGTTCCCAGGCCGGCTCCCGTGGTTACCCATGCGCGTTCCCAGGCCCGGCTCCCAGTCTCTTCCCCACCTAGGAGGCTCCGGGGAACTGCCAATAGCGCTGTTCCTGAGTGGGGGTGGGTCTCCTTCCGAGACTTGCGTTCTGGGATCCGGGGTCATTGGATGTGGGGATACACCAGAGCACGTGACGAGGGACCTGCCAGGTACCCCATCAAAATCTGATGGATAAGTGGATCGGTGAGCAAGCAAGGCCTATAAGGTAGATAACACAGTTACCATGGTCCACGAGGGGTCCAGAGCTGGGACTGCAGCGGGCCACCGGAAACAGTGTCTCTTCCCCAGCGAGCACACTGTGTCACGCAGAGTCCCTAAGCCTCTGCGATACTTTAAGCTGCACCCTTCAAAACGTCAAAAGTGGGATTAGAGTGGAAATGACTGCAAGTTCGCAGCGGTCCTCCTGGTAGGCAGCAGTGCACTCGGCACTTGGGGTGTGCGGAGCGTGGGGACACCTCAGTGGACCTACAGGGGCTCTCCGAGCGCCCGGAGCCCGGGGTGGGGGAATAAGGCAGCTCGCAGGCTGCTACTCTTTTGTGACATAGCTTTTACGAGGGGAGAGCCAGAATATTAAGCTCATTGTTTCCAGATGCGGAGGTTGGACCAGACAGAGCGCCTTGGCTCCCCAGCCTGGATGCTGCGGTGCGATATGGATGTGACATATTGAAGCAATCCGGATAGCAGATCTGGCTTTGGCCAGAGCTGTCAGATGGATACTTTTTAAAACATTACATGGTTTGTAACAAGGTATTGTGTATCCTCGCAGAAGCCCGCCGCGGGTCTCTGGGAAGGCAGGCGGAGGGGAAGCGGCCGCCTGCGCTGGGGTCCCCAAGCCCCTGGCCTTGCACGCGGGAAGACCTGGCATCTCCGGCCGCTGCGGTACAGCTCGCGCGGGCTCTCCGGGGCCGGGCCCATGCCGCCCAGGAGCCTCGGTCCGCCTGGTAACCCTCAGTCTCTGTAAGAGCCAGTCCAGGGCGAGTCCTCCGGGCTGCCCGGCGGGCTCCGTCCACCAGAGGGCGCCGGTGCCCGCCTCATCCCGCCTCCTTTGTTCCGGCCTGTTCTGCCCTCCGCCTGCCTGCTGCTGCCCGTGCCCAAAGAAGACCAGGGCCCGGGAGGACACCCGGACCCCTCCCCGGGGACGCTGTCCCCCGGGACTCCCTCCTCAGGGACACCCCTATCCAAGGGACCCCTCCCCGCCGAGGTCGCCCCTCGCGGTCCCTGGGCACCGTGGAGGAAGAAGGCCGCTCTGGCTGCGCTCGGAGCCCGCAGCCCTTGGAGGCCTGGCGGGAGGGGGAGCCCTTAGAAGACAGCCCTTCCCTTCCTTCCTCGACCGACTTCACACCTGAGAACGTGTCCGCAACCCCGGCCCCCGCCCGGAGCCCAGGCCTGCTTCACATCCCAAAGGCCAGGAACTGTTAAGCTTGTATTTTGATTACAATTCTGTATTAGCTTTTTTTCACCCCTTTCAATGTAATTTCAGGATATTTAATTTCAACCAATCGTCTGCGGGGAAGGGGGGGCCGTTTGATGTGAAACAGCACCCAGGGAAAGCCAGCCAAGTTAGAAAGCCGAGCTGCCCAGGGCTGCAGAGATGTGACAGCTGAAATCTCTTTTGTTCTCCCAGGCAGGGTCTGAAACCAAAACCCTTCAAGGACAGGGGAGCTCGCTCCGGGCTTTGAGTCAAGGACGGGTCCCCTGCAGACACCACCTTACTGCTCCTGGGGGCCTGAGCGTGTCCGGGACTGGACGCCCACCATTGCCCTGGCCACTGAGGTTCGTTAGGAAAGAGTGTGGGACCTCTGGAGAAGCCAGTTTCGGAGAAACCACAGTGGACATTAGTTACAACCTCTTGGGTTCAGAGGGACTCAGCATTGGGGGTGGGGGTTACACTAAGATGGGGAAAGGACGATTGTCAGACATTAGCCCTGTCCCACCCCGGGTGCAGTTCTGGGGTGGAGGTCGTGTATTCAGGTGTCTGCAGGGCCAGCAGAATGGAATGGAACTGTGGGGCAAGGTGGCCATGGTGGGTGTCCAATAAAACTTGTTGTTGACTGATTACCAGAAGTGGATCTGCTAGGAGACAGTGTGAGGACGCATGCCCTGCCTTTGATGTTGGAATTGCTGCTTTTTAAAACATCAGTGACAGAACCTTCTGGCCTTGGGGCCATGAATGTATATCTCGGTGCCACTCCACAAGTGTTGGGCCTACTCGAAGGACCAAGCCAGATAAATAGGCGTGGTAGTAGAGGAAGTCCCACATGTGCGATCAGCCCTGACCCTAGTTGCCTGTCTTTGCTCAGAAGTACATTGGCCTTTGCAGTTCTGTGGAGCGCTTTGCGTTAGGTAAGCTCAGACAGCCTGTGTGGTTGGTACTGTTAGAGAATGACCAAGCACCCTCTGTGTCACACACCTTTGGTGAGAATACCCTGCCAGGCCAGTGACAGGTCCAGTGCTGTATCTTCATTTCCAGCGAAAGTCCCCTCAGCACAGCCATGAGACTGACCTGAGGCCTGCTGGTGGCCCCGGCTGGGGCCTCCCATGGGGGTTACACTTCCCCACATCCTCCACCGTGTCCGCCAGGCTGATTCTGAGGATACACAGAAAATGCCGCATGAAAAGGCTTTGTAATAATCAAGATCCCAGAAATTCAGCACAAGTACCGATTATTGAAAGCTGTTAGAGAAAAGAAACAGATCACCTATAAAGGAAAACCCACCAGAATCAGGACAGACTTCTCAGCACAAACCATCAAGTAAAGTCAAGCTTGGAGTGAAATATTCCAAATCCTGAAAGAAAACAACTTCCAACCCCAACTGATGCACCCTGCAAAACTGTCTTTCAAAGTTAAGGAGAAACAAGATACTTCCATGACAATGAACACTGAAGGAATTCATGACCACCAAACCAACCCTACAGAGAATACTGAAGGACATTCTAGGGAGATAAAAATGATCACAGTTTCAGGAACAGCGGCAGAGGGGACTCACTGAGAGGGGCAGAAAATGGAATGCAAGGAAAATGTAGGCAGCCAATGGCAGGAAAATTGCATGGCAGAGATGAGCCAGTGCATGTTGACCATAACCATCAATGTAGATGGACTTGATTCACCAATAAAAAGAAACAGGCAGAGAGGATGAGGAGACAGGATCCATCAATATGCTCTATACAAGAAACACATGTAACTCGAGAGAATTCACAGACTAAAAGTCAAAGGAGAGAGAACAATTCTCTGTGTGACAGGGAACCAGAAAAAAGTAGGGGTAGCTTGCCCATCAACTGCAGAATGGGTAAGAAAGATACGGCATTTCTATACAATGGAAAGCTGCTCAGCTATAAAGCAAGATAACCTCGAGGCTCCTGTAGGTAAATGGACACAATTGAGATCACGCTCATGGGTGAAATGGTTCAGAGTCACGTGATGAACACTGTGCTGTCCCCCTAGTGTAAAAACTAAAGGGGTTATTGGGATTCAAAATGCATAGGTATTGTGAAAGTGAAAGGGGAGGAAATGTCTCAAAAGGGAAGGCAATGGCCGTTGTTAATCTATTATCGTGTTTTGAAACTCTGTATTATTTTCATTGTTCTGTTTAGTTTGGTTTTATTCTGTTCAGTTTTGTTTGATTTTATTATGTTTGATGGCATAGACAGCTATGTCAAAGATAACAAACTATATGATAGTAGCCATTATTGATTTCCTATTATCTTGTTTCAAAGCCCTGTATTTCTTTCATTGTTTTGATTGACTTTATTCTATTTGTTTTGTTTGATTGTATTATTGCTGATGGTATAGGCAGCTACTTTGAAGGTAACAAAAGGTCTTACGGTAGCCACTGTAGTTTTCCTATTGTCCTGTTTTACAGTCCTGTATTGCTTTCATTGTTTTGTTTTGATTGGTTTTACTCTGTTCTGCTTTGTTTGATTTTATTGTGCCCAATGTTATGGGCAGTTATTTTGAAGAAAACAAGAGGCATTATGGTAGCCATTACTGATTTCCTTTTATCTTGTTTTGCAGTCCTGTACCATAGTCACTTCTTAGTTTTGATTGACTCTATTCTGTTTATTTCATTTGGGTTTTTTCTCTTCAAAATAAAAAAAAAATGAAAAGGCTTTGTAAACTGTAGCACGCTGAACAAAAATGGAGCTTATCTTGCCCAATTTGGGAGTGAAAACTGGAGAAATGACTTGGACTGTTGGCGCAGTTCCCTCCACAAGTGAATAAAATTCCTCCACTGAGAGATCAGCCTTTATTTTTTCCTCCCATTGCTTTTGAAAAATGATGAGTCCAAAGCTCATGCCTGTGTGTCACCTCCAGCTGTCACAGGAGCCACCTGCAGCTCCGTCCTCAGAATGGCGTGACCTCGGGCCAGGTGTCCCCGGCCCCCCCGCCCCTGCCCCTTTTGCCCTCACTGGTGCAAGGCACCCTCGGCGCTCTGCGAGCTGTGTTTCCATAGTTTCTGACCTCACTTCATGGATATTTGACTCCAGTTTACTGAGTTAGGTTTCAGGCAAAGGGACCACACTCTCTCCTGAGCTCAGGAAAGCCGCTCCACACAGGTGAGGAAGAGGCCAGGGCCAGGCCAGCCCTCGCTGTCGAAGCCCAGTGCACTCGTGCGCAGGTAGAGACAGATGCCTAGAGTTATGTTCCAATAAGGGGCATGCTTTGCACTGCCCGGTGAGCAAAGGCAAAGTCCTAAGCCTGGGATTCGAGGCTGTCCAAATCCGGCAACAGCTGTCTTGCCTTTTCCTCCTCTGCTTTCTTATGTGCAGTCCAGGCCCCAGTCACCCCTCATGGGTACATCCCCTGCCTTTTTACAAACCCAGCTTCATGCACAAGTTTCCTCTGCTGGAATGTTCTCCCTTGAGTGTCCCACTGCCCTGGGCATTAGTGCCAGAGGAGACACTTTTCTCTCCCCGTACGTTGCCAGGGAAGGAGGGGCAGAATGGAGCACTCTCCACCATTTCCAGGAGGAGAGAAGAGGGAGGCTCATTGCTGGCCCTTCTCTCCATCTCTCTGTCCTTCCTAAGGGTGAGATGTGACTGCGGCCAGGGCCTGAGCAGTGTGGCCTCAGCCTCGCCCAGCTGGCACATGTGGGGCTCCCTCCACTCTTTTCTGCGTCAGAGCTTAGGGACAGTGCAAGTCTCCGCTTAGGGACGTGCTGTGAGCGCACGGTGGGGTCCTCACCCTAGCCGCATGAGAGTCATCACAAGGCTCATACAAGGCCTGGGATTGGGCCCACTGTCCCCATCCTGAGTCACCTGCCGATGGTGGAGAGGCGCCTTCTGTGATTAGCTCCCCGTGCTGAACTTGTCCTAATGCTGAAGGAGAAGAAGGATGCTATTTTTGGTGTCTTCAAACCTCAACCCCCACATTTTCCAAGTCATCTCCATCCTCGGCTCTCCAGTCCTGCTCTTTGTGTGTGTCCTGTAGGACTTTAGTTGTTTGTCATCTGTCTGTTCTTTAGTTCAAACACAGGCTTGCGGGCATTTGGAGACCCTTGCATTTAGGAAGCGATGGAACTCACATTTCAAGTTGTCATTTCCTCTGACAATCCAGTTCTTGGCATTGCCATGGTGCAGTGAGAACAAAATTGGAGGCGAGGCCTGGATCTAGGTGTCAGGCCGGGACCTAAATCGTTTGAAAGCCTACTAGATTCCAGTAGTGGTACTAGATGGTTATTGAGAGGAATCTCAAGATAGTCGTTTACCTTTATTGTCTCTTTTCGGTAATGAAAACTGCAGAAACTAAAGACAAAATGATAGCAACGCCAACAGTAAAGACACTGCGAGCAGCTCAGGGTGGCACAGCAGGCTTTGGTTGCCCTCCTGCCTCTCCTGCCTCATTCCTCATCTCCTTCTGGCCTGTCTCAGTGTCCTGCAGGGGCAAACAGGACCAATGGGCTAGTCTGCAGCAGTGCGAGGTAGCAGGTGGTGAACGTCAGAATCAGTTCTCCTGGCCGTGGTGTCCGCGTGTTCCCTGAGGAGATAACCCTTGTGCCCTTGGGCCTCCTGGCAGCTCAGTGAGAGGGCGGGAGTTGCAGAGCCTGGAGAGCCAGCTCCCAGACAGGCCAAGCTGATTGGAAGGACGCTCCAGGCAGGACATCTCCCAGCCCTGCGAACAGAGGCTGGAGAGGAAGGGAAACCCAGAGGTGGGAAATTTACCAGCCTGGCCTGATCCAAGGTTGGTGTTTGGGGGAGGTGGGAGATAAGTTCAGAAAGGACAATTAATCCTAATTTGGTAAAACAGCGATTTTCAATTCATTATCACCAAATGGCACTGCCATTTTGAAAATCCATCTTGTATGTGCCCAGGCCTGCTGGGTCATGTTCCTGAAGATGAATTGGAGCAAATATTCTTATTTTTAACTCTCCATATTTGATTCATTGATAAGGACTGAGTAGTTCTGAGAAAGGCAGGAAGCCCGGAGGGCACACACTGGACTCTGGCATTAGATGTTGCAGTTCTGAGATTTGGTTCTGGCTTTGGCATCTGTGATGCTATGGGTTGGAGGAAATCACCATCTGTATCTCGGCTTTCTAATTGATAAGATCAGAGCAATAAGATCACTTGCTTTCCTTGAAAGTCATTAGGATGGAAAAGCAAAATGTTTTATTTTTAGTCCCAGGACAGACATGGCCAACAAGAAAATGGGGGCATGGCCATGAGTTGAATGCAGAGGGCACAGAGCTGCTGAGTGTTGGGGGCCACTGGGCCCTCGAGGAGGGCTGGGGTGGGAGACACTGGGAGGCTGGAGGCACATCCGTGTGGACGCCCACACAAGAAAGACTCGGTGTTTGTTCTGCAGGTGAAGGGCATGCAGCATTCACACCTGGATGTAAAGTTGGTATTTCTCAGGGCTGGATGAGGCACCCTACTATGGCCGAGAGCAGTGGAACAGAATTTCAGATCTGCGAAATTCAATTTTCTAAACCTAAACTTGGAAACAGCTTTGCTGGGGGAAAGTGTCGAATGGTCTTCCCGGACATTGCCCAGGGTCGCAAAGTGTTAGGTAAAAGTATCCAGGCAAGACATCTGGGTCTTTGACTTCCAGAATCTTCCAGAGGGCAGATAAATGGCAAGGAACCAAAATCTGGAAGAAAAAGAGGAAGGAAGGAAGGAAGGAAGGAAGGAAGAAAGGAAGGAGGAAAGAGGGAACAAGGAAGGAGGAGGAAGAAAGGAAGGGGAAAGGAAGGGCAGGAGGGGCCAGGCTGCAGCTCTGCTTGCCTGCATTCCCATCTGGGCCTGGCTGGCCCCTGGAGCAGGTCCCTGGGGTGGGGTGGGGTTCCCGCACTCCACCTCCCCTCCTGGCAGCTTGGGGACCCACAGTCTCTTGAACTTTCCCGCATCCCTTGAAGATAACTGTTTCCTTATGGTGGAGACTGTTATCCTCATTTGCAGTGGAGAGGGGGAGACGGAGGAACGGTCCGAAGTGAGAGCCATTTTCTTCCTTTTCTCTGACTGTCTTTGGAGTCACAGCTGAAGGCACACAGGGAGGCCTCTGGGCATTTTTAAACCTGAGGTTGCAGGCACCTGCACAGCATGGAGGAAAGGTTATCCCAGGGTTGGGGACCTGTAAAATCTACAATCAGTTTTGGGGGGCTATTTACTTTCTTTTTATTATATATGCCTGTGAAAAACAGAAAAGGTGGGGTTTCACCATCATCCTGTGCACCTCTCATGTATAAAGGGAAATGAAGCCCAAAGAGGTTTGCGAGGCACCTGAGCCCTGTCCCCCGGCATCTGTCCCCAGCCTCCTCCTGGGACTGTCACTGCCTGGGGCTGGGCTGGGGCTGGGCTAAGGCACGTCCCCCAGGTCGCGGGAGAGCCTGGCTGGAGGCCGGACCTCTCTGCGAAGAAGCTGGAGAAACATCTTGAAGTTATCAAGACTTGGAGCGCGGCCCTCCTGCGCTGAGCTCTCACCGCCTTATCGAGTTCCGAGACTTGAACTATTCACGGCTTGGCCAGAGGTTTTATTTGCCTCATCAGAAGCCCGGCCATCTCAGGCGGTTCCCCAGCCCTGGGAGGACCCGAAGGGGGAGCAAGGCTGAGCTCCAGCTCCCGAGGGCCGGACCAGGGTCTGAGACCCTGCTCTGCACAGCTGGGGTGGCCACGGCCAGCGACCGGCGGCTGGCAGGGCAGGCACAGCCCTGCCCCTTCCCGGGCCTCCACGGGCCTCCGAATGTGAATAATAAAAGACTAATCTTCTCAGGGAAGGAAGTTTCCACTTTTTGAGATTTATAAATCTCTGAGAAAGCTGTCACAGAATAAAACTTTTTCGACACTTGGAGATGTCTGTAATGCTGTTTTTCATTTTCTAGGGTTATCACTAACATTTTCTGTTTTCCTAAATCAACTCTAAATCAACTACTTGAGTTACCCTGGCAGATATTTGGTCATTCTCACTGCATTTTATCGCATCTAACTTTGTTTCCTAGTATTTTTATTCTCAGGGATGTTTTTACACTATTCCCACCACTTAATGTACTCTTGGATGACATCGATATAAGATATAAAAACAAAAAAAGCCTAATTCTGAGAGCACCAAGTGGTGGAAATCACGCCAGGAGAGCCTGCCCCTCCCGCTGCAGGGAGCAGCTGGAAGGTGGGAGCCCTGTGGGAGTGGGAACGCAGCCTTGCCTTGCCGGGGAGCCCCGGGAGACAGCTCTCAGCTCCTTCTGCACGGTTGGTCATTACGGGATTCTCAGTGCCTCTGCATGCAGGCATTGTTGGGGAAGAGTTATTTCCATTTTGAGCTTTTTAGGTTCTATCTTATACCTGTGTACTCTTCCAACGTACTGCGCAGTGTGCTAAGCAGTGTAGTTGCTCAGAGGAGACAACAGCAAGGGAAGATGGGAATCTGGACGCTCACTCAACTTCCCCTGCAGGACAGGACCACGACTGCATACCCGGCACGTCTAGCACACGGCCTGCTGCAGACCCTGTTGGACGCATTCTCCTAACTGGGTGCTCATGGTGTACCTGTGTCACGCTGCCCAGACTCTGTTCTCTCTGGAAGTTGACCCTTGAGGTCTGACTGTGTCGTCGGACCTACATTTCCCAGTTTGTGCCTTGAGACTGCCTCCCGGCACCTGTCCTTGATTAACAAGCTTGGTTCCTGTCATGTACCAAGGATTGACCAAGGGATAAAGTCAATGTGTTTTTCACAACTGCTGCACACAGGTTAGCTTCTTCGGTCCCAGCTTCCTCAGTAGCTTTTCGCTGCCTTTAGGGACATGTTTTTAAAATTGCTGTCAGCTTTTTAAAATTGTTGTCAGCTAGAACAGTGGTTTGCCACTGCACCATAACCAGAAGGGGAAGTCATATATGTTTTTGAGACTTATATGTAAAGATCCCGGTCAGTTTTTTGAATAGCTGAAAATAATATATATACATAGATATATATATATCTGTGTGTGTTTATTTATGGAGGCACACTTGGGTGTTTTCCAGCTTTTTAGCTGTTAAAAACAATACTGCAATGAATATTCCTGCATATGTTTTGTGGTGCACATCTTTGACAATTCCTCTAGAATATACATCTGGAAGTGGGATAGAAGATCCATAGAGGATACTCGTTTTTAATTTTACCAAACTGCCTCCCAAAGCCAATGATCTGGTCTACATTTTTGCCTGCAGTGTGAGTGTTTCTGTTTACCACTTGCTTTGATAATGCTTGATTGCTCATCAAATGAAGATGTGATTTCTCTGATTACAAGTGGGGTCCTCCAGCTTCATGCATCTCAGAGTTGCTCTTCTACAAAGCTCATTCCCATCTCAAGCCTGGCTTTTGATTGATTTTCTCTCTTTGTTTTACATTTTCTTTGATGCAATTCAAATAGCAGTTAACCTTAGCCTGCTCCATTTACGGCGAGTCAGCCCACAAGTGTTACTGGCTGCCATTTACATGTAGCACTGGAGACCTGGGGGGAATAGGACAGAGAGGGGTCTCCACTTCCATGGAGCCTAAGGTCTAATACGGAAAAGCTGATTTTCAACAAGTCAAAGCTAGTAAAATAACATCACACCAAGCCCAGCCCTGTAAAAATAAAACAGGAACACGAGGCAGAGAAGGACAGATGTGGAGGTGCTGCTTTGGTTTGGAGAGCCAGGGAGACCCTCACGCAGAAGCTTGACTGAAAGCAGACAGAGAGCCACAGAAAGGAGAGGAGAGCGCTTTCCTGTGGGGACGTGGATCAGCCTGCAGCCCTCCTGCTGGGATCCCGCCTATGGGATCCTGTTGGCATTTAGTTTTCTTTGCTTTTTGTACCAAGAGTGCAATACCCTGTGCCCCAGTGGAGATGCATTTATGGATGACCTGAGTGGATCTCAGCAGGCAAGATGGACAGATTCTCTGAGCAACAGAATTGAGTCTACTGACTCACGAATCTTGCAGTGATAGCAGGTGAAGGAGAAATTCTGCTTTCCATTAGCAGAGCTCATGCTCTTGGAAGCAGCCTGCCTCAGTTACTTTTCTAGTTGCTGGGACAAACATTCGACACCCAGTTGGGTGTGATGGCACAAGCCTATAATCCCAGCACATGGGAAGCTGAGTAGGAGGATTGCCATGAGTTCAAGGCCAGCCTGGGGTGCCTAAGCAAGTTCAAGGACAGCCTACATTATATAGTGAGACCCTGTCTTGAAACAAACAAACAAAAAATATGATTGTAAAACATCCAACACCCAAAGTGAAGGAGGAAAGGTTTATTTTTCTTGCAGTCTGTAGAGGTTTCAGTCCATACTCATCTGACTTCAAGGCAGTGTGGCATGGCAGAGGGGCACTGCAGAGGACAAACAGTTCATCACAGACGGAAGACAGCAAAAGCAGCAAGAACTAAGAAACACAAGACAGCGATCCACTTTCTGATGCTTAGATTCCATCCAGGCTGCATGCCCTAGTAGGTGGCACTTGTACCCAGGGTGAACCTTCTCACTATCCACACCCAAAATATGCCAAATCAATAGGTGTGCTAATTTAGTCATCAGGCGCCCTTGATCCTAGCATCACACACTCTAGATCCAGCCACCTTTGAAAAAGCCCCACCTATGACCCTGTGGGGCTTTGGGAGGACATCACAGGAGACACAGCCCTGACACAGAACAATGAAAGGAATGAGTGTCCTGGGCCCAGTGTCCACATCCACATCCTTCTTGCATTCCTCAGCTCTGAGATCCAGAACAATCCCTGCCAAGTTCCTGTGCTCCCCTTTCTCACTGTGCACAGTGGGGCAGACCCTAGGGCATGTGCTCTTGGAGGAGCCACACACCTAAGCCCACTCCCTCCTCTGTGGAGCGAGGTGGTTGATACCAACCTCGTGGGACTACTGCAGAGCTAAGTGAGGTGATGTCTTCACATGAAGCAGAATGTCCCACCTACCAGTCACTAAAGCATGAGCTACTTTTATCATGATCATGACTGCATTTTCTAGTTCCTTGTGCAACAGCAGCCAGGGATCATCCATACATGGGTGGGTGGCCTCAATTCCCACCGATGTTCTTGTCACTGATGTCCACCATCTTCCTACCCACTTGCTGTTGGGTTTCTCCACCCACACCCTGGGGCTGCATGGAGGGGAGTGCTTCTTGAGATGATGAAAGTGGGAGCATGTTAAGGTGACCTGAGACCCAAGTGACATGGTACCCACTAAGCTGGGATGAGGGAAAGGGGTCTCACTGAATGCCCTGCCATGTGGAATCATCGCTAGCTCATGGATCTCAGTCTCCAAGGCCTAGTTGGTTGCTGCTACACTGTTCTAAGCCTGGGAAGCATACTTTTTCTGTCAGTTTATCCAGATGAGAGCTTTCTGAGGGTCCGGACCTTTCCTGAGATTACCACTTTGCAACAATAAACATCCCATGGTTTGTCTAGTAATTTGTAATGTGCAAGGTACGTTTACAAATATGATATCACCATCTCAGAATAATTCTGAAAGGTAGTCAGGGATCATTGACCCCTTTTATAGATGACTCACAGAGAGGAATACCTTGCCCAGAGTCATAAATCTGAGAAGAGAGAGGGTTGCTTGAATTGAGGTCTTCTGGATCTAAATGAACATTGACGTGCTAGTATTCCGGGTTTTTGCTCTGTGCAAGGTCCTACATTGGCTGTTCTTACACATTATCCCACGGAGACTCACTTTGTGTGCTATTAATTTAAGTGTAGAGAGATTAAGTAACTGTGGCCAATGAACACAGCAAAGAAAAGCAGGGCTGAGGTGGGAACCAAGGCTGCTGGTTTTCATGGCCCCCGCTGTTCCCTGCAGGCCACGCAGGCCTCATGCCCAGGGCCATTGAGCTTCCCACTCAGTGCTGGTGAGGAGGCACCATGAAGGGTCAGGACTGCTGTCCCTCTGGCGCTGCCTCAATGGGACTTACCCTGTGCAACTGTCACTATCACTGCTCACACACATTTGCCCTTTTCAGGTTTTTCCTGATCACCTACTTAGTATGTAAATGATGTATCAAATTTATTGTTATTGATGCCTCTTGCTCTAGAATTCAGACTTCATAAAAGGTTTGTTTATTATCAGATCCAAAAGACTGAGCATGATGCTTAACAGTAAGAGCTCAATAAATAATGAATTAATGAATTAATATTTCTTCCAAGCCATTTCCTCGCCAAGTCCCATTTTTCTCATCTCTAAATTGGAATAAAGAACACTTCAATGAGTAGGTCCTGTTTGGCTCACCTGTTATTTTGTTGGCATCCAATAACAGCATTCTTGCTTCCTGAACCCATCCCACCTCGTTCTGAAGGCCACAGGGATGCTGTCCTCCCCCAGGCTCACTAGTTACTCAAGAAATATCACCAATCTGGCAAAGATGGTGCATAGGTGAGCGTGTGTTCCAGGCAGGGCCATTCAGGAGGTTAGGTCAGTGTGCTCTGGTGAGTGGTCACTCCAAAGAGCCCATAGTGACAAGGTCTTGTGGGCTATGGCTGTCAGCAGCTATCTTGCAAACATAAAAGGCACTTGCTTGAAGATGGAGCCAAGCAGAGGCAGGCAGAGCAGAAGCACTAGCCTCAAGAAATGGCAAGCTTGTGTGCTTTCCATTGGCAGGGAATAACTGAGAGAGATGAGGCCAGCCACGCCCTGGGAATGGGCCGGAAGACTGATGGAAGGAACCCAAGGAGCAGAGAAGCAAGAGTCACTCCACCAAGGGTCACATCCTTCTGATTTTGTTTGCCATATTCACTATCATCCTTCAAAACATCATCTGGGGAATGATTTCTTCTCTGAATCCCTCAGGCTGAATGGATCATGATTCCCTTAGCATTCTGTGATTTCATCTCTGTCAGTTACTTCCCACTATGAGGTGTAGCTATCACATACTGGGTGGGTTAAAACAATCTAGTTTCCAAAGGAACTGGGTGGGTGTCCAAGATCAAGGTGTTGGAATTTCTGTCTCCCTTGATGCTCCCGTCCATGACTGGAAGATGTCTTCTTTGTGCTGTGTCCTCATTTGGTATCTCCCACTTTCCTCTGCATCCTCAGTGTTTTTCTGTTTCCAGATATTATCTTCCAGAGCCCATTAGTCAAGCTGCATAGGAGCTAATTAGTCAGCTTTCTTATCTTTGAGATGCAATACACTCAGGTTAGAAGAGGAGAGACTTGATTGGTTCACAGTTTCAGTTCATGGTCCTGTAGCGTCTGAAGAGAGACATCACGGTGGAAAGGCATGGGCAGATCCCAGTTGCTTACTTCATGGTGAATGGGGGAAGGGGGAAGGCAAGCAGAGCAGGGGGGAGCGGCAGAGCAGAAGGGGCCAGGGCCACCCCTCCATGCCTCACCCAGACACACCTAGAAGTGTGTTGTACTAATCGCTGGAGTAAATCTCAAAGCCAGTTCAGTTGAAACTACTCTCTAACTTCCACATCACATCTTTTTTCACTCTTCCATCCAGTACATCTCCTGAAACCATATTTAATCTCCAAAGAAAGAAAATAGCAAGTTCATAATTCTGCTTAACATAATACAAGTATCCTACACATAATTGAAAACACAATAATCCCTTCTCCAAAGTTTAAAGAGTTCCAGTAATTTTTTCAGAAGTTCAAAAGTCAAAGCTTCTTTTGAGATTCAAGGAAAACTCTCAGTATGCAAATCAAAAAGAAGTTACACAATCCCAGGTACAATGGCACAAGGCAACATTCCCATTCTAAAAGGGAAAAATGAGAGACTTGAAAAGAATAGGATCAAAGCAAGACAGAAATCCAGCAGAACCAACATAAAGTCCTGTAGTTCCATATCTGATACCTGAGGCACACAGTGCTAAAATGTGAGTTCCAAAGTGTTTGGGCAGCTCTATGTCTGTGGCCTTGCTGATTGCACCCACATGGCTTGTCTTGGGTGGGTCTATTCCCAGACTGTGGCTTTCCTCAGAAGATACTCAGCTGTGACTTCCTGGGATTGCCACCGAAACTTTGGCTTCATTCCCATAACCTCATCTACTGCCCTCTCGGGGTGTGCTTGCCTGACCTTCCAGGATTTCGTTGAAATCTGGTGGACATCCTCCTAAGCCCACAAGTCTTGTATTTTTCTTGCAAGTAAAACTAGCATAATATGGATGACACCAAGGCCTATCAGCAGCAGCAGCAGGAACCATGTGCTTTTGACTATGACTGAAGAAGTCTCAGGATGGGCACAGTGAGTGAATCATAGGGAACAGATTCCCCAGGAGGCCCTTCACAAGCAGGTCCAAGGGCCGTTTTTTCTCAGAAGAATGGTTGACATTGCATTCCTGAGCCTGCAGCTGGTGGGGTGTTGCTGATTCCTGACATGCCCTCAGGACACCTTTCTCCTTGATCCTGTAAAAAATGCTATTTCTTTTTAATGTCACTAATCACTTTCTTTAAAAGCAATACCTCTAGCTCAGTGGTGTAAGTGCCTGCCTGGCAAGTGTGAGGTCATGAGTTCAATCCCTGGTACCAAAAAAAAAAAAAAAAAAAAAAAAAAAAAAAAAAAAAAAAAAAAAAAAAAAAAAAAAAAGCAATACCTCTTTTGGCTCATTACACATGGTTCATTATGTGCCCAAATTTCAGTTTGAAAACTGTTTTGCTCTGCCTTTTGCCTCTGATCCTCATTATAAATCTGGCTAAAAGCAACCAGCACTACCCATGCCATACCCTGAAGGTTTTTTTCTTGAAATTTCCTCTTCCAGATTAATTATTCCACTGTCCTTAATCTCAGGTTTTTGCAGTCTCGGGACATGGACAAAATGTAGAGTGCTTTAAACAGTTTTTATTAAGACATGTTTGCTGTTCTTACTGATTACATTTATTGTGGGGCATTGTTACGTGTACATAACACGTCTGAAATGTTTTTATCCCCTTTCCCTGCCTCTCGCCTGTCTCCACTCCTTTTCATTGCTTGTTCCCCTTCTTTTGAGAAAGATCTATAGACCCCTTTCCTACTATCTACCTTACATTTTGGTCTTTATTTTTACTTTGAATGTCTCATAGAAGAGAAACCGTTTAGTATTTAACCTTGCATGTCTGATTTATTTCATTTAATGTTATAGTTTAAAACTGCATCCATTTTCTTACAAATGACTCACATATAGCCTCATTTATAGCAGAGTAGTATTGTTTTGTCTATATATCACATTTTCTTTATCCATTCATCTATTTATAGGCGTAGAGGCCAATTTCAAGATTTAATCATTACGAATTTTGCTGCTATAAACACAGGTATGCATGTATCACTTCAATAAGATGTTTTTAACATTTTTGGAAAATACCTAGACTGGTTAAATGGAATTTCTATTTTTACTTTTTGAGGAATCTCTATACTGATTTCCATAGTGGTTTGTGCCAGTTTACACTACCACTGAATGTATTCTCAGTCTTGCCAACATTTCTTATTATTTAATTTCTTGATAATAGCTATTCCTTGCTGAAGAAGATGGAGTCTTACTGCTCTTTGCCTTTGGATTTCTAATTTCCAGACATGTTGAACATTTTTTAAGTATTCATTGGTCATTTGTACTTTTTCTGGAAGGTGTCTATTCATGTCACCTGCTCATCTGTTAATTGGGTCTTCTTTTTTGGGGGGATTCTAGTTTTTTGTGTTGTTTATGTATTCTAAACATTAACCTTCTATCTGAAGAATAGCTGGCAAAATATTTTTTGCATTCTGCGGGTAGTCTCTTCAATCTGCTGGTAGTTTTCTTTGTTGAACATAAGCCTTTTAATTTAATATAATGTCATTTGTTGATTCTTGATGTATTTGTCAGACAACAGGCATTCTGTTTACAAAGTCCTTGCTAATACCTATATCTTCAAGAGTTTTACCTATTTTTATTATTCAGCAGATTAAGCATTTCTCTTTAACATTTAGATCTGTGACCCATTTTGATTTTAGTTTAGTGTGTGGTGAACAATATGGATGCAGATTCAATCTTCTACATGTGGATAGCCAATTTTCTTAGCACACTTACTAAAAACACTATCTTTTCTCCAGTGTATGTTTTTATCCCTTTGTCAAAGAAGAGATGGCTGAATGTGGCTGGCGCTATTTTTGCATCCTCTATTCTAGTCCTTTAATCTGCATATCTGTTTTTGTGCCACTTTGTACTTTTGTGATCTATCTTAAAATCAGGGATTGAGATATCTTATGTATGGTTTTTGTTATCAAATTTGCTTTCACTATTCTGTCTCTTTTTTTTACAAAAAATAAAATAAAATAAAATAAAATAAAATCTCATAACAAAATAAGGAGAAAACAGTAGCTAATAGACTTGTGCCATTATTTTCAAAGTATTTACTCAGATATAGAAGACATTCATAAAGAATTCTCTGTTACAAAAGAAAAACAAATTTTATCACAAATTTTAGGATTGCTTTCTCTAGTTCTGTTAAGAATGTTGTTGCTATTTTGTTTGTCATTGCATTAAATATATATCAGCTTGGAAATAAGGCCATTTTGACTATATTGAATCCATTTATCAAGGAACAGACTTTCTGATATCTCCTTCAATTATCTTGACTTCTTTGATTAGGTTCATTTCTAAAGAATTTTTATTATAAATGGTCTCATTTTCCTAATTTATTTCTCAATAAATTTATTGCTATGGTTCAGGAACATTATTGATTTTGTGTTTTGATGTTTTAATTCTAGTGTTACAGAATTTATTAACTCTTGGAGTCTTCTGGTAGAATTTTTGGGTATTCTATATAAACGACTGTGTCATTTTCAAATAATGGTAATTTTATTTCTTTGTTTCTTATACATCTCTGTTTTAATACTTTCCCTGGCAAGAATGAGCTTTACCAGAATGAATTAAGGTCCAAATCTACTTATTTTCTTCAGGGTTTTAATCATAAATAGATGTTGGATTTTTTTCAAAGACTTTTTACTATATCTATTAAGATAATCATATGGTTTTTGATCTTTGTTTCTGTTTCTGTGGTACATTATATTTATTGATTTGTGTATGTTGAATTATCCTTACATCTTTGGGATTAATCCTTCTTAGCCATGGTGTATGATCTTTTTGATAATTTGTTGTATTCTGTTTGCCAGCATCTTAAGGATTTTTCATGTATGCTTATTAATGTGATTCTTTAAGTTAGGTCCTTGCCTGGTATTGGAATCAGGGTAATTCTAGCTTCCAAGAATGACTTTGGAAGTACTGCTTCCCTTCCTGCTTCACTGAGGTATTGATAAATATTGGCATTGGATCTTCCCTGTAGTTCTTGAAGAATTCAGTGTTGAATTTGGTCCTGGACTTTTCTTGGTTTGTAGGTTTTTATTACTGCTTCAATTTCATTGCCTGTTACTGGATTACTCAGGGTTTTTATATCTTCTTGGTTCAGTTTTGGAATACATATGTACCCAGGAACCTATACACTTCTGGATTCTCCAATTTATTTAAGTACAGATATTTGAAGTAGTTATTAATAATCTATGGATTTTGGCAATATGCAATGTGATTTTAGTTTTTTATTTCTAGTTGCATTGGCTAAGGTTTTGTGTATTTTATTCTTTTGAAGAACCAGTTCTTCAGTTCATTGAAATTTTGTATTTGTTAGTCTCAGTTTCATGAGTTTCTCCTCTAATCTTTATGACTTATTTCCTTGTGCTGGGTTTGAGTTTGTACTATTCTTGTTTTCTAGGGCTCTGAAATGGTTTAGTAGTTTATTTGAACTCATTCCATTTTCCTGATATAGTCATTCACTGCAACAGACTTTCTTCTTATGACTGCTTTTATTGTGTCTCAAAGGTTGTGGTATGTTGCACCAAAATTATTATTTTTTCTAGGAATTAATTTCTTCCTTGATTTCTTCTGTGATCCATTGACTACGCATGAATGTATTGTTTCATCTCTGAGTGTTTGCATACTTTTTGCTTCTTTCACCATTGATTTCTAGTTTCACTGTACTATGATCTGCATAGGATAATTTTGATTCTTTCATATTTATTTGCACTTATTTCATGGGCTAATATATTGTCTATTTTAGATAAATTTCCATTTGTTTCTGAGAATCGTATTTTGTTACTGGGAGAAATATTCTGTAAATATCTAGTAAGTCTACTTGCTCTAAGGGTTGGTTCAACTCCAATTTTTTTTTTGTTGGCTTTTTGTCTAGTTGATCTTTCTATTTGTGCATGTGTGGTATTGAAGTTTCCAGAAGTATTCATTTTATGAAGTTGTATTCTTGTGTTTTGTGCATATATATTTATAACTTTACTTCTTTCTGTTGTTCTTTTAACTTATATGCAAATGTTTGTTAAACTTATTTGCTCTTCTGATTACTTTTGGCTAGAAGTTTACTTTTTGTGAAAATAGGGTAAATGCTCTTTGTTGTTCTCAGGCTCTTGTTGCATGGAATATTTTCCCCATTTTTTAAGTGTATGAATTTCTTTATGGATGTAATATGTTTCTTATATACAGGACATGATTGGGTTTCATTTTTTGTCCCAACCTGCAAATGTGTGTTCTTAGATTGATGGGCTGAGACCACTCACACTGAGAGTTATTACTCTAAGGCATTGAGATATTCCTGTCATTGCATTATTTTTGATTTTGCTAATTCCCTTTTTTTCCTGCTTAAGTGCTCACTCTGCTTCCTGTATTCTTTTCATTAGGCTTTTGGCATTGTTGAGTTCATTGTCTCTTTCTAGGATATCACTGAGAATCTTTTTCCAGTGCTGAGAATTGAACCAATGACCTCACACATGCTAGGCAAGTCCTCTGCCACTCACCCACATCACCAGCCTGACAGTTTTTAAGATGCCAGGTTGGTGTTTACAAGCTCTTTGTTATGGAAACACCTTATTTCTCTTTCAATTTTTAAAAATGGTTTTCCTGGATGTATCAGAATGGGCTGGATATTGTTTACTTTTAGGGCTCAAAACACCACTGCAATCTCTCCTGGCCTTTACAAATTGTGTAGATAAGACTGCTGTGATTCTAATGGGTGTACTTTTATAGTGACTTCCTGCTTTTTCTACATAAGCATTTTAGATTCTTTGTGTTGGACTTCAGATTTTTTGCCTAGAATATATTGTGGAAGTTTCGTGTTTTCTACCTGGGGCTTTTTGGACTTCTGTATCCCTCATTTTTCTGTGTGCTAAACTCCTCTCCTATAT
This sequence comes from Dolichotis patagonum, assembly GCA_004027295.1. Classification (NCBI taxonomy): domain Eukaryota; kingdom Metazoa; phylum Chordata; class Mammalia; order Rodentia; family Caviidae; genus Dolichotis; species Dolichotis patagonum. Next base: position 6,945 of record PVJX010025750.1, on the reverse strand, counting down.
TTGAAAGGTTTCCTGCTATTATTTCTGTAAACATGTTTTTGTGCTGTTTTTTAATTTTTTACTAAATATAGTTAATCTCAGATTAATATTCTTTGCATTATCTATCATTTTATTTTGTTGCTGCTGTTGTTTTTGAGGTATCTCTGACTATCTCAGTGCATATACTATCTCCTGGTTCTGACACTCTGTCTTCCCATTGGTCACATTTGCTGCCCATACTTCAATAAGATCTTTCTTTTTGTCTCCTGGATTTTAGTTTGACACCTTTTCACGGACTGTAATGGTTTGCTAAACTGGTCATTCATGTTTTGTATCATTTTCTTTAGCTCAGTCAGTTTTTTATCAGTGTCTTCACCAAGCTGGCAGGTCATTTTGTTCATTAAGTCAACTATCTATTATTTTATGTCATCCTCGAGCTTGCCAAACACTTTATTGGTCTTTTTTTTGTCTTTTCTTTTGTCATTTTGTGTGACCCGTCTGTTTGGTTTTAATATCTTCCCTGTCATTGCCCCATAGATCAGCTCTGGGGGAGGAGGAAATTTTGGGGGGAATTTTGTTGTCTTGTCATCTCATCTTTTATTATGCTGTGTGTTTTATGTTGTTTGTTTCATATAGGGGATTGTAGGCCAATTATAATAAAGATATTTTGTGGTTGGACTGGAGAGCTCATTAGTTAGTGTTTGCTTTTCAGTTGTATATCATGGGTATAGCTACCTATAAGCGTTTGCTTCTGTACTAATATTTGACCACCTCAGTTAACTCAGCAGTAGAGAGCTCAGTATGATTGGCCCAACATGCAGATTTCCTGAAATGAACTGCAGTATTGATAATGATACAAATAAAACCAGATATTAGCATTTGGTTAAAAAAAAAAACAATGGCAACAAGTATATCATTCTGGCAATAGCAGCAAGATTAGTGGCAGTACTTGACTTAAAGTCAAACTAGGTATTGGCACAGCATAAAAACCAATAAATGCTACACTGTTCCATCCTTAACCTTACTAAAGATGTCTGTAATTGTGATATAGACACAGAAACAAACCAAATATTGATTTATAGTATTTGCTAAATGCAAGTACTATACCACCATGAAGAGTAGAAAATAAGTCAACAGAAATAGCATAGTATAAATGGCATATCTAAAAATTAATGCCATTTAATTAATACTCGTAAAGATGGAGTAGATAGGAAACTAGAAAATTAAAGAAGTAAAATTTGAAAAGTAACAATAAGGATGATAAGGAGAGAAAAACGAGATAACAGATTCTATTAAGGCTTAAAAGAAAATTAAGAGAATTAGAAATAAGTAACAGGAAAAAAAACAAAAAAGAAACTGTAAAATAAAGAAAAAGACAAAGAAAAACTAAGGAAAAAGACAGAAAAAAAGAAAGAATACAAACTCCAAAACACCAATAAAGAAAGCAAAATAAAGAAATGAATTTAAAAAAATTCTGCACATTGTTGAATAAATCGTTTCTTTCCAGGGACTGCAGTATTGGGATTTGCCAGAATGTGGAAGAGACACTGAATTCCTGCTAAGACCTGTTTTGTTTCCCAAATAAGGTTTTCCTGTACCAATGCCAAACCCTCCCCTCCCCCTCCTGCTGGGCTGGTCAGTGTTTTCCGACCAAGGTCACCCTGCTAGCTCCCAGTTTCCGTGTTCCTCACTGCACCCCAAGTTGCAGGCTTTTCTGCCTAAATTTACATCCTATGGGGTGTGAGTTGCCCCCCCTACTGCAGAACGCCCCAAACTGTGGCAACTGCCTAACCTGAAGGGCACCTCTGTTTCCTGGGACAGAGAGCAATGGGTGCCCAGCTGTGTGCTGACTGCAGGCAGTGGGGCAGAGGTCAACCAGATTACTGGGTGAACTTCAGCACTTTCCGGGTCAGTTTCTCTGAAAACCACCCATCACCAGCTTTGCTTCTCACCGTGAGGGGCGTGGGCCTGTCCTGTCAGCCTAAACTTAACTTCTTAGGATGTCTATGTCTAGCCCACACCCTCTCTGTAGCTACTGTGTATGTCTCATCCACCCAGTCACTGTGGTAGGGTGACACAAGGTACAGTTCTTCTGTTGTTCTTCTGTGGTTCAGTCTTAAGCAATTAACCCCTTCCTAAAACGCTCTTGACAAAAACCCTCTCAAATATCCCAAGGGCTGCAGTGAGTTTCTTCTCCCACTCTCGCCTGCCTTGTAGGAGTCACTTTCAGAGTAAAACCCCATACTGTTTCTGCAGTTTACAGTAGCAGTGGGTTTTGCTTGAGCTTATGACCACCAACTGGGTTTGTTGCTTTTTCCCTGGAGCTGCTGACTCTCCCTGGGCTAACCTTATGTCAGAGGAGATTGGTTTCTCACACCTAGCTAAATTTTCTGCCAGAGCATAGCGCACATGATCTCTAGTCCAATTCCCATTGTGGTCCGTGTTGCCAACTGAAACGTTTTAGGCCTGGATTTTGTTGTCTGCATTCCTATCCTCATTCTAGTCCTCTGAGCTCTGGCAAGAACCCTATCAGGCTCTGTGTATATCTCTCCATGGTTTCTCTAGCCTACAGCTCCAAACCTTCCCAAACTCCTCCTGGGAATAAATTCCAAAGGCTTCTCAGCCACATGGTTAGATATAGTCACACCACTAATCCAAGTCCTGATACCAATTTTCTGTATTAGTCAGATTTCTCATTGCTGAGATACAATAACCAACATATACAATGTCAGGTACGAGAGGTTAAGTTTGTCCACAGTTTCAGTCCATGATCTGTTTCCAAGGCAAGGACATCGTGGCCAAAGGCCACGGCAGCATGGAGCCAGGCAGGAGTAGATCATTGGGAGAGCGCCAGAGGAGAGTCACAAGAGTCCAGACAAAGGCCCTCCTGTGGACAAACTTAACCTCCAACCTTTCAGGTCATGCTCTCCTCCTCCTGTCTGAGGTACTGTTAGTCCCCACTCTCCTGCCACACCAGATCCAGGGATCTCAGTGGCTCCATCTCAGCTTTCACTTGTGCTGGAATTAATTCCAGCACATTCAGGGCCAGTTTCTCACTGTTGAGATGCAGTGCCCAGCACCCACAACTCAAAGGAGGAACAGTTTATTTTGGTCCACAGTTTGTACAGGTTTCAGTCCATAGTTAGCTGGCTCCAAGGCAAGACAGCATGGCAGAGGAGCACGCTGAAAGTGACTTGCTCGTGGCATGGCAGTGGGAAGCAGAAATCCAGGCAAAAGGTAAAGAGATTGACCCCTCCAGGCCACACTCCAATGGCCACCCCTCAAATCACAGACAACTCGAAACCCATCAGTGGTTAACCCACTTACGAATATCATGTTCCCATGCTCGATCCAATAACCACCTCAAAGCCCTGCCTGTGAGTACATGAGGTTTTGGGGGACACCCAGACATAAACATCCTTCAGTACTTTCCTCTGCCTTCTCCCTAAGCAGCCCACATAGCACAGGCTTCTTCAAGCCTCCTAAAGCACATGTTCAGTTATCCTTTGAGCTCTTAATCATAGATGCTTGTTTTTCAGTACAGTCTTTTTTTTGATGCATGTATTTATCTCGACTGCTGGACTGAGCACTCTGATGGAAAAAAATCAGTGTTAGTAACCAGTGTATCACCAACACCTGCGACGGTTCTGGAACTTGCTGGTACTCACAGATATCTCAAAATACAGTTGATTTTTTTCTGGTTGCCTAATATGGGGCAGGCATGGAGACATGCATGATGTGACCTAGAGACAAGACCCAGACACAACACAGCCCAGCTGTGATTTACAGGAGTCCTCTAGGGCTCACCTAGAGTTGTTGAGAGAAGGGCTTCATGGGGTCGTGGCCAGTGATCTGGAGCTCTGGATAGCGACTGCATAAAGCAAGTTGAAAACAGTTCCTCAGCTATGCAGGTAAAGACAAGGGGACACAATCCCATGGAAGTCAGTGGTCCAGTTACAAGAAAATAAGGAACCCCAAGAAAAGGCTTCAAGGAAAAGTGGCCGAAGCGAGCCGTGAAGTCAGAGTGAAAATCCTCCCGGGGAAGTAAAGCACCTTGGATTGCAACACAGCTCACACGATCCCATGATCTCCCAGAGAGCAGAGTGAAAAGCTAGAGCCCACATCTGGGACGACTTAAGCTGGTGCTAGAGAATGTGTGTGTCACCCTGAGCAGGGGTGGTACGTGCTGTGTTATTAGGCCCAGCCTGAGGCCGTGGTGCAGTCATAAATCACGAAGCGGGTGTTTAAAAGCAGTGGAAGTGCTAAGGAAACGTGGAGTGGCCGACCCGTGAGGTTGTACTGTTCCTCCCTACAAGAATTTGGATGACTGATGATGTGGGTAAATAAGTGCTTAGCTTCCTCGCAGCCACACATGTCATTTATTTAATTCCGAAGGTATGACATAGTCCTAGAAGCCCTCAAGGACGATGGTGCTGGTTGAAAAGGTTTCCCGATACTCAGAAGGGGCTGGAGCCTTGTTCTCTTAAACAAAATCTTTTTTCTCTGATAAGTGAGATTTGCGTAGTAAAGATGGTATTTAGGGGATCTACCCACCTTTTCAGCTTTATTTATGGTTCCCAAAGTTCTGCCCAAAGATAATCACACCACTGGGTTATTGGGAAACTTTACAATGAGAATAAAGATAACTGGGCAGGCTCTGGTCTTACCTGAGGGCTTACTGGTGACCGTCACAGTGTTTCATCACAGGCAGATGAGGGGAAGGCCTACATCTTCGGGGAAGAAGGATGACAAGCCGGCCACTAAGCAGCAGCCTGAGACTGACCATCTGCCCAGTCCCCAACCAGCTGCCTCCTCATCCCTCTCTGCCTCAGTTTCCATCTTTCTAGGAGGGGCTAATGAAACATGCCTCACAAAGGTTGAAGAGACCAGAGGACAAAGTCAGGTGCCCGTTCTCAGATTTGTATGAAAGGCAAATAAAATTAAATTTAACAAGAAACACGATGTAAATAAGGGCTCTTTCCAGAAAGCTATCAATTATAAAATGCCTAATTATGCTTTTTTATTTGGGTACCATGTTGGATCTTACAAATGTCTTAACAGTTTATTCTTTTTATGGCTTTTTCTTAGTATTTATCCTATAACTAAACATACAATAATGAGCTGAAGCCCCGTGGGCACTGAGGTCCCCTGAGGTCACCAGCTGTTCACACTCAGGGCGATCTCCTCATGTCACCCAGCCATTCCTTTCTCTGATCACTCAACAAAGACAGAACAGTGAGCACCCAGCACTGGACAATATGTACCAAATGTGTTAGGGTTAGAAGATATACCGATTTATCATTTTCTCTTATGGAGAAAGTTCTACCCAAAATTGATAAAAGAAAATAAACACACCAACATTACTGGGCACAGATGCTAAGCAGAACGGCTGATAAACAGAACCCTTGGCTGGCGACGGTGCCCAGGGATGGTGCTGATTTCTCTTCACTTAGGCCGATAAACATCGAAGTGCAACACAGACATGTGTTAGAACAATATCAGTGTAAAATAGAGGAGTGGAAGAGTTAAAAGCCATCAATAATGTTTCTCAAATGTTACAATTAAAGCAAATACTTTGGCTTCCTTAAAATCTAAGGAAATTGTAGAAGTGGGAGATCAGAGGAACACACCAGGGCAGGAAAAGAAGGCAGAACTCAGAAAGCATGCAGAGAAAGTGGGGTCCTGTTCAAAGACTCCTACTTCTCCTGAGAGCCAGCTTAGACCCAGGAAAGATGTGATTTGGGCCCTGACAAGGGTAAATTACATCAGAATTTCACATCCAAGATTTGCCTGTGAGTAACTGTGGTTTTGGGCAAATGACTTTACTTCCTATAAGTCCATTTATTAAAAGGGCTGGGTCTTCCTGTATCATATATAAGCTGTTCGTGTTTATCACTGAAACATGGAAACGGCTCAGAACATGCTCTTTTCCTCTCTCTTAATGGAGGATGCTAAACTAGCAGCTAAAAAGAGCGTTTCTGAGAGACCTTGTGATAGTGTCAAATGAGCCAGGCTGGAAGGATGAGAGGATGCAGACACCAAAGGAGCCAGAGAAAATACCTTGTACCAGTGGAAGTCAAACCACTTCTGATCCACTTGACGTAGGCTTTAACCCTTTCTCCCTGGCCGCAGTGACCATCTGAACTGGTCAAAGGACAGAGTGCGCCCACAGAGTCAGATATGACAGAAGAGACTCAGCACCTTGGATTACCCTAAGGAACTGGGAAATGTAGCCATTAGACTTTAGCAAGTTTTCTTAGGCCTCTGAGCACTTGATAAGATTAACTCTTCATAATTAAAAGTTATACAACTTAGAAATGGAAACATTACTCTTACACTTTTTAAAACAAACACTTTATATATTATACACACTTTATATGTTAATGTATATGAGATACTATACATTAACGTGCATTTAGTAAGCAATAAACAAATATCCTACATATTCTTTTATTTTTATTAGTACACATTTGCATTACATAATGCTTATATTTCTTGTGTGGAATTAATACATCTACATGGTATGTCTTAATTCTTTTTTTCAAATATGTACTTCCCTACTTCCTATATTCTACCTTTCATTTTGCTTTTCACTTATAAGTTGTATTTCTTATATAAAAGAAACCATGCAATATTTTAGCTTGTGTGTCTGACTTATTTCATTTAACATTATGTTCTCAAGGTACATCCATTTTTCTGTAAATGACTCAAGTTTATCTTTCTTTATAGCAGAGTTTTACTCAATTGTATATAAATATCACATTTTCTTTTTTTTTATTTAAAAGAAAATAAAACAAAAGGGGGCAGTACAGAGCAGATCAGAAGAGGACAACATAGGCAACACAGTACTTTACATTAAGTCAACTGGACATCAACAGTATCTAACGCCATATCTCTTACTCTGCTATAGTTGAGCATAGTTTCAATTACAATAATATCAAACATAACACAATAGTATAAAGCCAT
>PVJX010025749.1:0-26585 GCA_004027295.1 Dolichotis patagonum | reverse complement strand
AAATGAGGCAGAGAAGATTGGCTATAATCTCTAGTATAGAGGGCCTTGAAATACTAACAGAGAGAAACACAGGCAGAGTAGATCAGGAGATAGGGTCCATTGAGCTGCTCTATATAGGGAGGCAGTGGGACCCAAAACAAGCAGTGCACCCCATGGGAGTGAAAGGGGAGGAACTGTCTAAAAAAGGGAGGCAGAGGATGTTGTTAATGGGGTAACAAGATTTAAAATTTACATTATTCTCACCACTCTGCTTGGATGGATTAGTGCTGTTCCAGTTTGTCTACTTACACTAGACTTGAAGACATGGTCAGCTATCCCAAAAATAAGAGGACATATTATGGTAATCATCCCTAATTTTCCTATCAACTTAATCTGAAGCCCTTTATAACTTACACTGTCTTATTATGACTGATCTTATTTGAATCTGGTTTGTTAGATTGCTACTTTGTATTGACTGATTTTATTTAAATCTGTTATGAGGGATAGCATCAAGTCTAAGTGTATAGGCAACTACACTGAAGATGACAAGATTCACTAAGATGCCCACTCTGGTTTGATTATTACTTGCTTTTGAAGTCTTATAATGTCTCCAATGCTTCGTTTTTATTAATGTTGTTATACACTGCTGAGACATCATGGTAACCATTGTAGATCACCTTGTATTGCGGTTTTATGTGACTTTTCTGCCTCATGCTTTTCTAGGAATTATTTTGTTTTATCTTGCTTTGTTTTGTTTTTCCTAATACAGAAATGATAGATATACATGTAGAGACACATGCATGTGTAGAGCTTATAAACAGTTTACGCGAACCAACTATATAACACATGTTGAAATGAACAACTACTTTGAAGAAAAAGAGACACTACAATACCCAGTGCTGATTCCATAATGTCATGATGTGAAGTCCAGCAAAACTATCACTTTTTGTTCAAAGTGATCTTAGCTTGCTTTGCCTTGTTTAAGTTCAACACACATTAAGGTGTGGACAGCTGTTTTGAGGAGAATGAGAAACACTATGACAGCCATTCTTGGCTTTCCTAATGTCTGGTCTTGAAGACCTGAAATGCTCTCCTCGTCCTGCTCATATCAATTCCATACTAGGTTGCTTCATGTGAATTCCCTGTATGTGACAATCTGGACAACTATTTGGAAGAAAACAAGAGTCAATATGATAGACAGTGAATATCTCCGATGGTCTAGTTTTGAAATTTTTGTCTCTTACATTGCTTTCTTGTGATCCGCTTTACTCTGTTTTGTTGTGTTTAATTTTACCCTTTTGATATAATTGCATGTGTATTTGAGTGGGTAAGATGGATGACCATATTGCTGTTTTCGTAAGATCGTAGAGCAGAACTGTTAACAGTCTCACTGTTTGAATGTCTACTTTACATGTTTTAAATTTGTAATTTGAACAACTATTTCCAAGAAGTCAGTATGTAATTTGTCAAGCAATAATTTCTTAGGTTTTTTTGTTGTTGTTCTTTTCCTTTTTTCCTTGGAATACTGTATTGTTGCTACCCTTTATTCTGTTTTGTTTTGTTTTTATCTCTTTAAATAAAATTATTAAAAAAATAAAATAATAAAATTTCAGACAAATAGATTTTCAAAATTAAGTAACTTCCACATTTGCAAAAAGTCAAATAACCAATAATAATATCAAGTAAAAGCAAGAGAGAAATTGGTGAAAGGATATTGATAATCATAGCACATTTAGTTACTATTTAATTATTGGAATGTTCTTTCAATTAACAGTAATGATGTCATAGTATTGTATCTTTTAAGAATCTTCAAATTTTTACAAAAAAGAAGATGACATTCTTGGTCCCAAGCAACTGATTTAATATAAAACCCTTAATTAAAAAGTTCTAGATTAGAAAATATCTAATTGGGCCAGGGATTTAGCTCAGTGGCTCAAGTGCTTGCCTGATAAACATAAGGTTGTAAGTTTGATCCCCAGTACCAAAAAAAGAAAAGAACTAATTGAGTCAATTGGTTGACCCCAATAAACAATGAAAAACCACAGAGATTATACTTTCCACTATACTCTCATCTCGATAGACACATGCACATGTACTAACTGTCAAAGCTTTACTACATCAAGAGATAAGAAATATGTTATGGTCCTTTGTTGCTTCTGTCTCATTCTCTTTTTCTCTTTTTTATTGGGGTAAGTAGTAGAGATTTGTTTAACTGTTACTAAATTTGAAAACAATATGATTACGTAATAGAAAATTCTGGCGTAACTGACTGCTTAAGTGTTCATATAACACAACTTCATATGTAACAGCACAAAACTGTTTCTTTTAAAATAATCGGGCTATTTAGTGCTATTTTTAGGGATTATTTCATGTAAATCTGTAGTCTAAAAATACAAAGCTGGGTGTGGTTTCACACACCTATAATCTCAGCACTCTGGGAGGTTGGGGCAGAAAGATCTCAAATTCATTCCACCTTTGGCAATTTAGTAAGATCAAGTCAAAAGTAACTCAGTGTGAAAATCCTAGGATTAACCCTATGAAGGGAGGAAGAGAGGGAAGTTGATTGAGTGACAGAATGAATTATGAATAAGAATATGAAAACAAAAGAACAGTCAAAAGAAACTGTTAATAAAGAGATTCACCTACTCCTTGAAAGGATAATTAGCAGAACAAAAAATAGGATTAAGTTTTATATTTCTTTTTTTTTTTTTTTTTTTTTTGGTACCAGGGATTGATCTTACAATTTCACACTTGCCAAGCAGGCACTTACACTGCTGAGCTAAACCCCTGGCTCTATGTTTCTTTTTCTTCTTTTTCCTTCTTTTTTTCTTTTTCTTTCTTTCTTTTGTTTGGGGGGGGGCAGGAATTAAACTCCCGACCTCACGCTTGCCAGGCAGGCACGTGCTGCTGATGAGCCGTATTCCCAGCCCAGCTTTGTATTTCTTACGGAAAATAAATTGGAATGGATAAATTATAGTATTCTGCTTAAGATCCTCATTTTAGGTTAAATAGAAAAGCTAAATCTATATATTTAAGACACACATGTGAATCAAATGAAATAAAGGTTGAGTACAGTATGAAGGGCCACATTTGGTTATAAAATAAGATGCATAGCAGTGTAAAATCCTATCATACTCGTGTGTGTGTGTGTGTGTGTGTGTGTGTGTATGTGAAGCAGGGAGAAATGGATGGATTTGAACCCAGAATACCAAAAGCAATTCTGGGTAAAAAAAACAAAGTAAGGAGGCATCACAATCCCAGACTTGAAGTTATTATTACAAAACTACTGTGATAAAAACAGAATGGTACTGGCACAAAAACAGACAGACGGTGGACTGGGTATTTAGCTCAGTGTCCTAAGAGCCTGCCTGGCAATCATGAGGTCACCAGTTCGATCCCTGGTATCACCCAAAAAAAAAAAAAAAAAAACCAGAAGGATCAAGGAAACAACCCCAAGCATATTCAATGCATATTCAATTATTTGATCTTTGACAAAAGGGTTAAAAACATACACTAGAGAACATAGAGTCAACATTAATAAATGGTTTATCCATATGCAGAAGAATGAATCTAGAACCTTATCTTTTACCATGTATTAAACTAAAATAGCAATGGACCAAAAAACTAAATGTTAAAACAGAAATTAACCTGCTGAAATAAAAAAAAAAAGTAAAACTCTTAAAGTCATGGGATTCTGAACATAACCCTGCTGCACAGGAAATAAAGAGTACTGAGAATCAACAAATGGGACCATACCAAATTAAAAAGCTTTGGGTAGGGATATAGTTCAGTAGCGCAAGCACCTGCCTGGCAAGTCCAAGGTCCTGAGTTTAATTCCCAGTACACAAATACACAGACAGTTTTTGTTAACAACCAACAGAGTGAAAAGCCAACTACAGAAAAGGGGGAAAAAATTGCCAATATTTCCCCCAAAGAACTAATATCTAGAATATATAAATAACTCAACCAAATAAAAGACTCAGTCAAAAAATGGGCAACAGCTGGGAATGGTAGAGTGAGTACACCTATAATCCCAGAATTCAGAAGGCTGATATAGGAGGACTGCTGCAAGTTCAAGGTTAGTCTGGGCTACATAATAAGTGAGTTCAAGGCCAGCCTGCACTACACGGCAAGATCCTATCTCAAAATAAAAATCAAGAGGCAATTGAAATGATGGACACTTCATAGAAATACAAATAGCCAATAAATATATGACTATATGCTCAACATTTTTGACCATTAGAGAAATGTAAATTAAAACAACAGTAAGATTCCATCTTACCCCAGAAGGAAATCTAGTACATAACATCAAGAAATCAAGAAACCAAATAACAACATCAAGCAATCAAGTAACAACAAACACACTTGTAAGACTGCAGGGGAAGAGGAATTCTTCTACACTGTTGGTGGGAATGTAAAGTAGTACAGCTGCTTTGAAAATCAATATAGAGATTCCCCAAGAAACTGAAACTAAAAATTTCACTCAACCCAGCTATCTTCCTGAGTCAAAGACAACATATTACAGTGATAATGCACACCCATGTTTATAAGTGCACAATTCATAACAGTTACATCTCTGAAGTGACCTATATATACGTCCATCAACACATGAATGAAGAAAATGTGGTACTTACACCCAATGGAATGCTATTAATGTGCTGAGTTACTTGTAAGAAAGTGAATGCAGTTTGAGACCCTCATGTTAAGTGAAATAAGTCAGACACATAAGCTTAAATACTGCATGGTTTCTCATATAAGAAAGTCAAAGAATAAATAAGGAGCAAATAAAAGAAAACAGAAAGTAGAGAGACAGATCTTTCTCAAAAGGCAAGATCAACAGGGAGAAAGGCAGGGTATGGTGGTGCACAACTGTAATCCTAGCACTCAGGAAGCTGAGGCAGGAGGATCACTGGGAGTTTGAGGCCAGCCCAGGATACAAAGTGAGTTCAAGGTCAGCCTAAACTGCTTAGTGAAGCCCTGTCTCAGAAAGAGAAAGAGAGAGAAATGGAAAGAGAGGGAAAGCAGGGGAGGAAAGGGGGGATAAAAAAAGGAATAAAGATGTGTTATGTACATACACGTACCAATTCCACAAAGGGGACCAACAAATGGATGGGGCAGGGAGAGAGGAAAGGAAAAGGGGATGAAAAAAGGAATTAAAAACAGGTGTGGTGGTACACGCGTGTTATCCCACCACTTGGGAGGCTGAGCCAGGAGAACTGTTGCAAACTTGACCAGCCTGGGCTACGAAGTGAGCTCAACTGAACTGCATATTGAAACCCTGTCAAAAGAAGGAAGGAAGGAAGGAAGGAAGGAAGGAAGGAAGGAAGGAAGGAAGGATGGATTAAGATGCACTGTGTACATGTACCAACTCCCCACAAGGAATATAAACATTATATACCACAAACATGTACTAATCATTTTTTTAAACTTATGAGTCTTAGTATTAATATGATTGTATGTGTGTAAATTGTCTCTGGAATAATATTGCAGTAAATGTGTAATATTAAAGGTACTGGACCTATGAAAACCAACAGTTGATTTTACACTCTAGTTAACTGCATAGCTTCAAAGTTAAACTACCTGTGACAGAATTCTAGATGAACTTTGCTGTGACTCAATCTGCTTATGTGTAAAATGGTCCAACACTATACTGGGGTTGTGAGCATTATTATTGTTAAGTAGTATTCTATCATATGGATATACCATAAAAGTATTTTTCTAGAAAACTTAAATATCTTTATTTTCTGCCATTGGTAAGCTAGAAAGTAAAGTGGGGTGGGGTTTTTTTTGTTGTGTTTTATTTTGCTGTTGTTGTTTCCCCAATGCTGAGGATTGAATCCAAGGCCTCATGCATGTAGGTAAGCACCCTTACTACTGAGCTACACTCCTATTTAAAATAATATAAAAATTATTATATATTATAAAATAATATAAAAATATAAATATAAAATAATAGGAGCTACACTCCTATTTAAAAATAATAAAAAATTATTTTTTATTTTGAGACAGGGTCTCACTAAAGTTGCCCAGGCTGGCCTCAAAGTTGGGATCCTCCTGCCTAAACTTGCAAAATAGGTAAGATTACAGTCACTATGCTTAAGAAATTTTCTTAGCTTTACTACTGTATTTAATAGTGAAATCTACTTCTATCGTAGTCAAGAATGTTCCCCTCCTATCATTCAGAAGTACCAGCTTTGCTGACATGTATCATAATACATAAAGCATTCTTAGAAATCAGTAACAAGAACAAAAAAGTAGTTTCCACAAATAATTCAGTCAATAAACATATAAAAATATGGTAGCTGAGCAGATTTTAAAAGAGAATATATTTTAAAAAGAAAGGTACCCATAAAACCAAAAACTCAAGAGTGCCTGGTTTACCAATTTGTTAAGTGACAAAAGGCAACTATGACCACTACTAATGGAGAGAAAATTTAATACAAACACATGCAGATGAATGTAGCCATTTATAACAAAATTATAGGTACAGTACTTTCATCCTTTGATTCAACAATCCCACTTCTAAGAATGTAATGTTACACTTGTCACTTTATATTAAATTTCTATATGTATTTTCAGATCTTAGAACTAACACTTGTGCATTGCATAGTCTCTTCATACTTTGTACATTCAATGAATTATATATTGCAATGGGCAATTTATGTACATTTATTCTGCATTCTTTGGTACCTGGTTATGTTTATTCTTTATATTATTTTGTTCTATATATGTATATGTATAAATGTCATATGCAGCACTGCTTAATAATACGATTATTAAAACACACACCATTAAACTCCAAAGTTAGAAAGATCAACAAAACTGAAAAACTTTTTAACTATCCAAAAAAAGAGACACTCTCAAATTACTCATATGAGGAATGAAAGCAAGCATCTTAGTACCAAACTTACAACACCAAAAAGCATATGAGAATAGCATGAACAAACAACAAACTGGAAAACCTAGATGAAATGGTCAAATTCCTAAAATAACACAAACTATCAAAACTTAAAACAGAAAATTCCAATGGAAGTATAACAAGTAAATAGACTGATAAATCAGCAACCAAAAACTTTCAGCAAGAAAATCCTAAGACGAGATGGCCTCACTTGTGACTTCTACCATATTTTAAGAATTAACACCAAACCTTTTGCTTTGTTTTGGTTTGTCTTTTTTGAGACCAGGTTTCACTATGGAGCCCAGTTTGGCCTTGAACTCACAATGATCCTCCTGCCTCAACCTCCCAAGTGCTGGGTTACAGTCAACACCACCTTTTTATAAAGCTAGAACTACCTTGATTCCCAAGCCATACAAACATAACAAAAGAAAATCACAAAAAAGAAATTGCAAACCAACATCTTATAGAGTCTACTGCCATACCATCCTGAATGCGCTCGATCTTATGCATATAGATGCTAAAATCTTTAACAAAATGTTACCAAACTGAATCCAGGAGCATTTTAAATGGATTATAAACCATAACCAAGAGATTTAGTCAAGGAATGCAAGGTGATCCAACATATGAAAATACATAGCCTTCCCAACAGATACAGAAAACATATTTGACAAAATCCAACTCTCTCATGATTGAAACAAGAAAAAGTATATTCAATAACCTAGAAATAAGAGTGGGACTCCCTAACCTGATAAAAGGCATCTATAAAAAATCCACATGTAACATTTAATGGTGAATGACTGAAAAACAATGAAAAGTAAAACCAAGATAAGTAAGGATGTCTGGTCTCACCACTTCTACTCAACCTGATACTCAAAGTTCTAGCTAGGTAATTAGGCAGACGGTTAAAAAAAAAAGAGTAAGAAAAAAAAAACGATCTTTATTCATAATATGATCTTATATAAACCAAATCCTTAAGAAACAACAAAGAACTGAAAAATAAATAAATTCAACACAGACTATAGTGATAACCCTCCTATCTGAACTGCTTCTTGTTTTATTCTCTCCAATGTTCTCCACTGTTCCTCTTAGTTTGTTAGGCTAATACTTATCAAGTGCAAATTATGGGCAAGGAATTTTTTAAGAGGAGACACTGAATTACTGCTTGCGTGTTTTTTAAAATGCACTAACATGATACTTACAGAATAAATGTGCAAATCAATTGAGCAGCATTTAAGAACTCCACAGTCTGGCTTACTTTTTCCTGTCTTTCAGTTTAGCCCTAAATCATAGCGATTTTCAATTAAAGGCCCTTTATGCTGCCTGAGATACTCTTCTTTACACATTTTTAACAAACTTAGCCAATTCTTTTTCCAATTCTAACTTCAAATCCTTCATTTGAAACTAATTTCTTCCTTCATATTTTGTATTTCATTTATTTTATTCTGTGTTGTATTTTAGTTGTCTATGTCCCTATGCCCCAAGATTGTATCACAAGGTTCTGGAATACCTCCACAGAACCAGACAGTTTCACAAAGCAGCCAATAAAATAGAAAATGTTCAAAATAGAAAATGTTCGTTGAGGCACTAAATAATCCTCACATTTCATTTATTTCTGTTTCTTTGTACAATCTGACAAGTTTAGGTAAGGGTGAGTATTTTTGAAACTTCAATTATAAAAGACACGATTCATTTTTTTACGAATAAAAAATAACTTTAACTGGGAGTGGTGGTACACACTTATAATACCAGCACTTTGAGCAGCCTCAGCAACTTAATGATAACCTATTTCAAAATTATAAAAAGAAGAAAAAAATAAAGAAGAAGAAATTGGGCCCTGGGTTCAGAACATCCCCAGTACCAAGCAAATAAATAAATAGATAGATAGATAGATAGATAGATTAAATCAATCCATTATTTCCATATAGATTTCACTGAATGTTTTAAATCTGAAATCTCTTTTAAATATTATCCCGGGCCAGGGATTTAGCTCAGTGGCATAAGTGCCTGCCTGGCAAGTTTGAGGTCATGAGTTTGATCCCTGGTACCAAAAACAAATAAATATTATCTCAATTACTTGAAGTACATTGAATAGTATTACATGTTACATATACTAGAAAGTAAAACTTTCCTCTAATTAATTTAACGATGATCTATAAAATACAATTTGAATCATTAACTATGCAGTCCAAAAATGTGTCAAATATTGTACACGACTGTACATGATCAGTTCTGCCATGTTTATTTTGAAAGCAGTTTCAGTATGAGAATTACACATTTACTTATAGTTTACCCTTGAGAAACACTTAAGTGAATGCAGATAACTGTACCCAGCAGAACCAAATATATTAACTATGTTCTTATGTTTTTGATATTTTGCCATCCACAGCCTTACTGATCTGGGAGAGACTGTCCTTCCCAAGGCAAGTCAATTCTCAGGATTAACAAAAAATTTACCAGGTGAGCATTCCTTTCAGTAGTAAACCAAGCAATCAAAACTCATAATCCCTAAGTACCTCCTTTATTGCCTCTGACAAATGAGGCCAGTACTGTTTTCATTCCTTTTCCTTAAACACCTCTAAGTCAGGTACCAGAATAACTCAGGACAGGTCCTATACCTCGTAATCTACTGAATTACTGAAATTAGCCAATATTTATCCTGCTTGACCTGCCTTGCCTATTATTTACCACAGAAACCACAATAAAGGCTCTTAACACATTTCCCTTCACCCTTCTGCCTCCTGATTGATCTTGGTGTATTCCTACATGGTCCTGCATGTGTGCCTCCACTAGAAGTGTCAGTAACAAACTACCTTTTCAGTGGAAGTTTCTCCTAATCTGGTGCCCTCATCATACCTGATACAGTGGTGGTAAAACCTACCTTTTAAAACATCAACCCAAATAAAACATGCACATACACCTTAAACATGGTATCAGCCACCTCACTGTACTGCATGTTATAAACACTTATTTATATCTGTGTTTCAATTTTATTTATTTATTTATTTATTTATTTATTTATTTATTTATTGTCGCCGGGGATCAAACTCACGACTGTGCTCTTGCCAGGTAGGCGCTTATGCCATTGAGCTAAATCCCCTGCCCTGTGTTTTAATTTTCATCTAAGTTTAGACATTTATCTTCTACCACTTCACCATAACTTCTAAGTCACAAACTCTTCCTATGTTCATTTTCTCAGTGTCTTTGAAAGTAAAGTGCAGTCCCTGTTTCAGGGCTTATGTATTTGCTCATTTAACATGTAAAACCATGCTTCCATTTTTATTATGTTCTTATCTTTTTTTATGTATCACTGATGAAATTTCTGAGTGCTGTACTCCTAATTCTTTTTTCCTATGAGCCCTGTATAATTAAAAAAAAAGTCATTTTTAGGATTATGTATGTTCGATAACAGCAGAACTGGCTATACTTATATGTGAAGCTCACTACTATTCTCTAACAGACTGTGACTTTGTAAACTGTATAGTTTTTCTCCAATTATAAATTCCTTAAGAGAAAGACATCAACCACAAGCTTCTCTAGAATATAGTAATAAACAGCAATTTTCTACTGAGTCTAAATAAACTGTTCAATATTCTTATTTGAATACATTCTTTTAATCAGGTTCAGTGAGGTCATAGTCAATAAAATTCTTTTTTTAATGTTCAGTTTGAACACTTTTGCTATATGTATATATGGCATTAATACCACTATGACAAGAAAAAATATTTGTTACCCAGAAAATTTTCTACAGCCCTTGTTCCAATTTCTGTCACTGTAATTGTGCTTTTTCTAGAACTTCATATAAATGGACCGTTATACTTTGTAGTCTTTGGTGGCTGTTTGGGTTTTTGTTTTGTTTTGTTTTCCCTTAAAGCTTTGAAATTCATCTATGTTATTGCTGAATACAACAATATGAATACAACAATGATGAAGGTTTATTCATCATTCACCAGCTGGTAGTCATTTAAGTAGTTTCCAATTTTTGGCTAATCTGAATAAATCTGGTATAACTATTAATTTATATACAGATCTTTGTGAGCAGATCTGTTTTTGACTGTCTTAGATAAATTCCTATGAGTGGATTACCAGTTAATGTACTTTTAACTCATTTTCTTTTTTTCCTCAACATTATGCAAAAACTTAAACATGATGTAGTGAAACAGAATACAAGTGTTAAACTTTTCAAACACATTAAGATCATTTTCTGAAACACAAACTGAGCTCTTTTTGTAGCTGTGTTTGTGTAACCTGATAAAACTTTTTCCCTCAATAATGCCTGATACTGATCTTAATACTTGTTAGAAAATCTGATGTGCTATATGTGTCGGTGCAAGCCTATAATCTTACCTACTCATGAGGCAGGTTTCCAAATTTGAGCTCAGCCTGGGTAAGTTACCAAGACCCCATGTGAAGATAAAGAGGGCTGGGAATATAGCACAGTGGGAGACAACCTCTGGGTTCAATCCTCAGTACCACACAGAAAGAAATGAGGAGAGGAGAGGAGAGGAGAGGAGAGAGGAGAGAGGAGAGAGGAGAGAGGAGAGGAGAGGAGAGGAGAGGAGAGGGAAGAAAAGGGAAAGAAAAAAAAGTCTATGTGGCCCTGAAGTAAGGCCAGCAGACTGCTATAGCTGCTGGTTTCAAACAGGGGCCTAAAGAGAATTTTTCTGTGGTCTGTTGGCCATTTCAGAACTTTGGAAATGTAATGGTCAATTCATCAGAAAGAAATAGCACGTGAGTGTGGCAGATTTTCGGAGGCCTACAGGAGAGAAACCCTGGCGCTTCGGGACCTGCACCATGTGGTAGACTCAGGGACCTGCACCATGCAGTTGACTCGGGGTGCCAGAACAAGGAGCTCCTCCCCTCTCTGGGGGGCGACTGTGGGTGTGGCAGACTTTCAGCAGCCTGCAGGAGAGAGACCCTGGAGCCTGGGGACCTGCACTATGCGGTTGACTTGGGACCGAGAACAAGGAACTCCTCTCTCTGGGGGGTGGCTGTGAGCCTACTAGCCTTCGGGCTGAGAATCCAACACCTCATGTCGTCCTGTCCCCTGTCCTGTGTTCCCCCGTCCTTAGCAAGTGAGAGCCAGTTAACTACACATCTTGTGAAAAGATTGGCTATGTTATTTAGTATGAGCTCCCTGTATGCAAAGATATGGACAACCACTTGGAAGAAAACAAGAGACAATATGACAGATAGTGAAGATCTCTGGTTGTCTAGCTTTGAAATTTATGCTTTCTTATGTCCTGTTCTGTTCTGTTTTGTTGTGTTTAATTTTACCCCCTTTTAAAATAAAAAAATAAAAAAAGAAAGTCTAACAAAACGTAATGACATTTCAATAGATGGAAATTTACAAAGACTATCCAAATGTTTGTCTTCATATTTAACTCTTTCTTTATTTCCTGAGGGGAGGGGGCAGTTTGAGACAGCATTTCACTATGTAGCTCAGGCTTGTCTTGAACTCACTACGTAGTCTAGGTTGATCTCAAGCTCCTGAGGACTCTACTGCCTCAGCCTCCCAAATGCTGGTATTACAAGCATGCATCACCATGCCTGGCACGTTTAATCTAAGATTAAAAAAAAAACAACTGGCAGCTTCTCCTGATCTGGTAGCTTTATCATACTCGAATTCCCAAATCGTCCTACCAACCAGGTATGTTTCCATCTACATCTTCATTATCGTTTGGTGTTTGTGGTCAGTTTTCTTTTTTTTTCTATTTAAAATGAATATGGTCAGAATTTCACTCTGATCGAAGGTCACAGAAGTGGAATTTAGAACTGAAAGGAACCATGGAGTAATCCTATGCTTTTTAAGCTAAGAAAACAGACAAGTAGTAGGCAGAAGAATTCATAATAGTTAAATCTTGGAAATGGTCCATATGTCTCTCAACAAAAGAACGAATAAAGAAAATGTGGTTGTTATCAAAATGGGGAACTGTTCTCCCATAAAAAGACAAACTTGAATCATTTGTAGGAAAAGAGATGTACCTTAAGACTCTAAGTGAAATAAATCAGATGCACAAGCTTAAATATTACAGTTTCTCTTATAGAAGAAACCCAGAGTAAAAAGAAACAACACAATGAAAGGTAGAGACAAGAAGTAGGGAGACAGACTGGTCTCAAAGAGGAAGGGAATTTAAGGGGGGGGGGGATGAAGAATAGCTTAGAAAAAAGGAATTAGGATATGTTATGTACATGTACCAACTCCACACATGGAATGTAAACGTTATATACTACAAATATGTAGTTGTCTATAACACATGAGTTCCTGGGTCCAATCGCCAGTACTCCAAACATATACACAAACAAATAAGAATAATTTACAATATACTTGATGAAACAAACAAGACTAATTTACAATATACTTGGTAAGTATCTAAATACTGATTTCTAAGACACAAGTCTCTCTCTCCAGTTGTTTGCTTGTTTTGTGGTACTGGGGACTGAACTCAAGGTCTTGCGCATACTAGGCAAACATTCTTACCTCTGAACTACAACCCCTACCCGTTTCTTTTTAATAAAGTAAAAGAATACCTTTATTTTTCTATTCTTCCACTGTCTAATAACTATAACGACTGTGTGTAGGCAGAGCAAGTTAAAGAGAGTTACAAATTTCTTTTTCTTTGTTTGTTTGTTTTGGTCTTTTTGAGACAGGGTCTCACTATGCAGCTGAGGCTAGCCTTGAGTTTACTTTGTAGCCCAGGCTGGTCTCAAACTTGCAACAATCCTCCTGCCTCAGTTTCCTGAGTGCTAAGATTATAGGCGTGTGCCACCATGACCAGTCAAAATTCCTTTAATGTCTTTTTCATACATATACCAGTTCATCAATGCTTTTGTTTGCAGACGATTTGGTTCACTAACAGCATTTGGCAAAATTTTCTTTTTGTTTGCAAACACTGCACCGATGGACAACATGAACATGGCCATCTTTTTCACACAAACACCTATCTGTTCCAAAATCACACAACAAATTATGTTCAAGAATTGATGCTGGGCATGATGGCATACTTCTGTAATCCCAGCACTTGGGTGGGTTGAGGCCAACGAGAACTATATAGTGAAACCCTAAAATATATATAAATAAACAAATAAAGTACTTTTAAAAAAGAAAAAGTACCACTACATTCTTACTCAGACTGATGAATTTAATCAAAAATAAAAACTGGAAAAAAATTTTGGGTGCTTTTCTAGTTTTGTTTTTGTTTTGCTTTTCTTATGTCATAATGAGAAAGAACAATTCTAACAGAAAATAGCTAACATTTATGTTAATGGTGGAGTGCACCTGAAATCTCAGCACACAAGAGTCTGAGGCAGGAGGACTGCGTTCAAGGCCAGTCTGGAGTACATAGTTTAAGGCCAGCCCGCACACGGAGGGAAGAGGGAGGGGAGGGGAAAAAGGGAGGGAAGGGGGAAGGAGGAAAGGAAGGAATGAGGGAGGATAGATACTGCCCGGTATGGTGGCACATGCCTATAAATCTCAGCACTCAAAGATGAGAAGAGGAGAATCTGCAAGTTAGAGGCCTGCCTGAGTTATCATAGTGAGTTCAAGGCCAACCTGAACCATAGTGAGATTCTTCCCCCAAAAAATAAAAATAAAAATGAATTATCAAAAATCATTGTTTAAAACAGACAAACCAGTTTGCATATAATCCCAGCTACTCAGGAAGCTGAGGCAAAAGGATCACAAACTGAAGGTTAGCTTGGGAAACTCACCAAAACCCTGTCTAAAAATGGGATGTAGTTCAATCATACCGTGTGAGATCCTGGATACAATCCTGACCACTACAAAAATACAAATGAAAGTGATGTATCTTTCAGAATTTGCCCTTTTTTCACTGGTCTTTTGCTACAGTGCATTTCCAGTTGTGTCACTTTCCAAAGAAGCATCCTGACTAACCTACCTGTACATGTACCAACTCCACACAAGGAAATGTAAACACTATGTACTACAAACATGTACTAGTAAAACACTTTTAACTCAAAATACTTTACTTACTCAGACCAATCTTCTCAGTTTCCTAAACAAAATAAATGTGTTCTAATGTGTTCAATTCAGCAACTTAAAATCTTTTGATATCTCTCTCCCCCTCATTCAACTCAATCCATCAACATGTCTCATAGCTTTGTCCTCCTAAATTCTTCTCAGCTTGGCCCATTTTCTTCTATCACCATAATCACCTCTTTATTTTTAAGTTACCACTTTACCTCACTTGGGCAACTTACTGTGACAATCTCCTAAATGGTATTGCTACATACACTCGGCACCCCACCAATCCATTTGTCTACTACAATGAAAATGACCTTTAAAAATGCAAACTGGATCATGTCATTCCCTCTGTTTAAGAGCATTCAATGCCTTTACACTGTACTTTGATTGTAACAAAAATCCTTAATTGAAGACCCTATCTAACATTTTTAGTTGCATCTCAGTCCCCTGAAGATACTACCATACTACCTCCTCCTTCTGCAAAGCCATTAACACACAGTACTTAACAACACTAATTAAGAATTGTATTATTATACACTGGTTCCTCCCCGAAAAAGATTTCTTCCAACACCTGTGAGTTGGTGGTCAAATTTTTTGAGGACTTAACTTAGGTGGAGTTAAGGGGCAAAAAGACAAAAAAAGTCACATTAACCAGTTCTACATATGGTATACAAAATCCAAATCCACATCTAATATACTGTGTAAGTATGGGCAAATTTTAATTCTCTGAGGTTAGTTTTCTTATCTCTAAAATAGGGGAAACATTATGTCATGGAGGTTTTGTGAAGGTTAAATGCAATATATGTAAAGAAACACTTCTCACTTCTTTCAATTTCTGGTTATTATCTTCACTGAGACTTTCCCCAACCCAACATCTTCCAGGCACAATTAACTCTGTGTGTGTGTGTGTGTGTGTGTGTGTGTGTGTGTGTTACTTTTCAAAGTTTTAAAAAGTTATGAAGTTAGGCCAGGGATTTAGCTCAGTGGCATAAGCACCTGCCTGGCAAGCATGAGGTCATGAGTTCCATCCTTAGTACCAAAAAAAAAAAAAAAAAAAAAGTCATGAAGTTATTCAATTGAATAACTATTAAATCAAAGTTGATTATATCCCAAGGCTACTACTAAATTGTGTTCAGTAATCTCTGGGTAAGAGAAGCTGAAGATAATATACAGGTATCTTAGAAGTATTTCTAACACAACATTCTCCCTAACAGGAGTGAACTAAGTTGAAAGTTCAAAGGGGCAACAATTTAAAATACAATTTAGCCTATAACACCATCATGCCAAATTTGAGAATAAGCAGCATAACATTTTTTTTCCCAGTACTGAGCACTCAACCCAGGGCTCACACATGCTAGGCAAATGCTCTATCACTGAACTGTATCTCTAACCTTGAATCACTTTATATTATTCAAGAAAAGATACATCTGCTCTCACTTATCTCCACAATAAACTCACTACACATAGAAATCCACTTTTAAACCGAACTGCTAAGCATTCTACCTTCCCTAGTACTTCCTAAAGAAAACACAGAAACCACAAACAATATATAGTACATGCTGCATCTCTTCCTTTCAATCACCACACAATTGAATATTTGCAAGAGAGAAAAAGTCGGAAAACCAACCCTTTTCTTTTTGGAGATAGGATCTTCCTACGTTGCCCAGACAGGCCTTGAACTTCTGGGCTCAGACATTGTATTTCTGCTTCCCCAGAGCTGGGATTATAAGCCCACTTAAACCTTACAATTATTATATGTCAAATTTTAAAAAAGAAAAAAGATAACCAGTGTGGTGGTGCACATCTGTATTCCTGGCACTCTGGGAAGCTGAGGTAAAAGGATCGCAAGTTCAAACCCAGCCTGGGCAGTTTAACAACAGAGTAAAACCCTTTCTCAAAATTAAAAAAAATTTTTAAAAAAATTTAAGTGTTGGGAATAGAACTCAGTGCAATAGCCCTGGGTTCAATCCTCATCACTGAACAAAAAAACGATAAAAAGGAAAAAAAAATACAAACCATATCTTTCTGTTTTTCTGGCTCAAATGAAAAAAAAAAAAAGATTCCTAAGTTTTCTCAAACCTCAATATATACTTTTTCTTTTACACTGAAGTAAAATTACAAGATAAAAATGTAATTTTTTTCCCTCTCAACAAGGTCTGGTATACTGACTGGATCTTAGAATCAATTTCTTTAAAAATAAAAATAGAGGACATTGTGTGACAGATATAAATAAACTCAGAATTTTAGAGCTACCTTAGACATCTTTTAAATCAGTATGTACGCTAAGGACAAAAACCTAAAGTGTTGAGTGGCTTGCCTAATGTCACAGAATTGGAACTGTATCTACTAAGTCCAAGGGAGCATCCTAAATTAGATGCTTAAACAAAAAAAGTATCAGTATAGCTAGGGGAACTCAGCGACCTAAGTGGCACAAGCACCGTAAGTGCCTACCTAACAAACACAATGTTGTGGGTCTGATCAAAAAAAACAAAAAACAAAAAAGTATCAGTAGAAAGTCGGTTATTTAGTCACATTCTATTATTAACTAATTACCTTTCACAAATATACCATGTTTATTTACATTGTTTCCGTTGGAGGAAGGTGAGTGAAAAGTATAAGAACTTTGTACTAGCTTTACAATTTTTGAGTCTAAAATTATAAAATAAATGTGAAAGGTTTATTTGAAAAATTTAAAATTATAAAAACAATTTCAAATCCAGAATGTTTCCCAAATGCTTGTTTCCATTTTTAAAAATCCCAAATATAAAGGAATTAAGTTCTAAAAGTATAGAGATAATAAAATACAAGACACCTCCTTATAACAACCCCCAACCAAAAACAATTAAAAGGACTCTTTTCCTGTCTTTGTTTAGTAAGAAAAAGAACACTCATTCAATTCTTACTACATTCCAAATATTATGCTTATTTCTCACAACTGTTTTTAAATAATTTTCAACTCAAATTAGGCTATTTAACTCAATTTAAACCATTTAAATAACTTGCCTTGTCACATAGCTACTATGTAACAACCACATTTCCACTATACCTCACTGTCAATTCTGTCTATATTACACAGACATTTTAGCATCCTTTATGTATGTAAAGGAAGAAGCATTTCCTACTAAATTTTACAGATTTAATATCCATAGTGTTTTTCACATGAAAACCATCACTGCCAATCTCTGTCACTTTTTGTTCAAGCTCTGTTACCTCTTGTCTGAAAGCTGCTCCACCAGGCATTTCAATCTTCAGTCTTTTCTCCATTAGTCTATTCTATATATTTGTAAAGAACAATTTTTTTTTTTGGCCTTCCAATATGTATTCCCAACTTTTGAACAGTTCCAAATTGCTTATTTAGAAATTAATTCTCCTCTGCATAGGTACTCTTCACAGGAAATAGCAGTTTTCAGGAATTTTGACTACTGAGCAAAATAACATGTATGGAAGAAAATGGTTGGTGCTCATTCATCCTAGTGATATCTTGATTAGACTGTTCACTCTTGATATTGACTTGGCAGGAGGAACCCTACAGTGGCTTATGGCTGGTGAACAACCTAATAGCTTTAAGATACATTTCTTTTTTGTTTAAGACTGTATCACTTTTCTGCTTCCAAACACCCTAATAAATACATCATCTCTGGTCCTATAAGATCTATAAAGCATCTTTAAAGTATTATTCCACCTTCCCACTCATGGTTCATAACTTTCCAATTTTACCATTTCCAGGGTTAATTTTTAGAGTTCTGACATGAATCCAACTTACACTGCTAAAACCCATTTTGCACTGATGGTATTATATAATACATACAGATCAAATACCTCTTATATGAAACCCTTAGGACCACAAGTATTTTACATTTGAGATTCTTTTGAGATTTTGGAATATCTGCACATATATAATGAGATATTTTGGAGATGGGACCTGGTTTTAACAACAAACTCATTTATATCTCATATATACTTTACACATGTTGAAGAGGTAGCATGATACAATGTTTTCAGTTCATCTGCATTTTGACTGCAATTCATCCCATGAATTTTCTACTTGTAGCATCACGTTAGCACTCAAAAGTTTCAGATTTTGGATTTCAGATTTCCAACTTTCAAACTGGGGACGCTCAAATCTGATGTTCCTCAGATTATGCAATCCAACAAACTCCCATCTATGCCTATAAACTTTATCCATTCTATTTTGTTGTTTCTTTGAATGTAAATTATTATTCAATTCCACTAACTAGGTTACTACTTTATTTTATGACACATTCTGTATTTTTATTTCTATGAGTTAATATTCCTTCACTTTCCCAAAGGTAAAAAGAGAGTGGGAATGTGTCAAAGGAGGGGAAGAAGTAAGGTCATAAGCTTAAGTTAAAATATTTGCAAAATCTAGAGCTGGGGATAGAGCTCAGCAGCACAGCACATGCCTGGTAAATGCAACACTGTGAGTTCTTTCCCAGTACCCCCTCCAAAAATATATATATACTATATATAGTATATATAGTATAGATATATTTTCTACATAACATATATATCTACATATAAATATATGTGCAAAGTCTAATGTTTTATATTTGAAATTCAAGTGAAGTCTGTACCCTAGAATAGCACTATCCAACAGAACTTTCTGCACTGGTGAGTGTTCAAATAAATCTTGTGATCTAGAGTCCATACTCTTAAGTGAAATAAATTGAACACACGTGTAAATACCACATTGTTTCTCTGGCGTGAGAAACCAGAAGTATAAATAAGGACCAAAATACATAATAGGTATTGTGAAACAGGAGGAAAAAGTTCAAATGGAGAGGGGAACAAGAGTGAAGGAAGGCGGAAAGGAAAGAAGGGAAAAGCAAAAAAGAGAGAAAAAAAAAGAAAACATGGAAACAAAGCTTTATGAAAGAGGAGGAGGGAGGGGCTGCAGGGTAGATAGGGGAATGTGGAGAAGAAAAGTGCTATATCATGTACAAGTACAAATTCTCTATGATGAACGTTATCATATAGATTTAAAGCATATCAATAAAACCTAATTTAAAAATAAAAAGTAGGGGTCAGGGATATAGCAAAGTGGCATAGCACCTGCCTGGCAATTGGAAGGTCTTGAGTTCAATTCCAGTACCAAAAAAATAAAAATAAAAATAAAAAATTAACAAAAATAAATCTTGTGTTGTCCAACATAGTACCCACTAGTCACACATGGCCACTGAATACCAAAATGTAGTTGGTGCAACCAAGGAACAGAATTTTATTTAATTTCTATTAACCTTAAATTAAGTAGATAATGGCTCTAATACTAGACAGCTCTACTCTAGGATATAATCAATTTTTTGCTTGACTGTAAAATAATCAAGGCAAATATCAAGTTACTTAGGAAATTTCTTTATCTTAGTAGGATGCCACACCAGAATAACTGACTGGGAAAATGAAATCTAAAATTCTTTTTTGGAGGGGGGGAGTACTGGGGAGGGGTACCAGGAATTGAACTCAGGACCTTACACTTGCCAGGTGAGCACAGTGTTGCTGAGCTATATCCCTGGCCCTAAAATTCTTAATGAAGTATACAAGTCTCCCTTATATCAACCACCTTTTACTCTAACCTCTGATGTAACTTGAAAAAAGGACAGCCTCCACAGTTATGCAGTTCTAAAAGCACAAGATCTGGTTAGCAGAACATAAAACTGAATTTCAGCACTAATTCACCTGTTTAGCCAGATACCCTTGACTTATAGCCACACATTTCCACTATATTACATCTTTCCTCTAGCCTTTTACTGTGGCTTAGAATGCCTTTTTCTTCACCTTTGGCTCAGCAAATATTTCCCACATGTCCTTCTAGACTAATACACTTACTCTGAATCATAAACCCCAATGATTTGGAGTCCTTCCTCTGTGTCTGTAACATAAGAGTATCTGTGTTACTGCATGCAACAAACTGTTTTTTTTATTTTTTAAATATTTATTTATTATTTATTTTTGCAATACTGGCAATGACCAAGCTCATACACACGCTAGGTCAATGCTCTACCACTGAGCCACATCCCTTGTCCCAGTTATTCATTTATTTTGAGACTGATTCTCACTAAGTAGTCCAACTTGTTCTCAAACTTGCAATCCTCCTGCCTCATCCTCCAGTGTAGATAAGATTGTAAGTGTATGGCATGGCACCCAACTCATACTGGTTTATAATTATTGTTTTTCTTCACTGTTTCCCTACTCAGGACAAATGTACTTCTTATACATACAGGTCGCTTTTTTTTCCATCTTTTTATTATCACCTACAAGACAGTACTTAAACACAGCAAGTTTCACATTAATGTAACAGTAAATGGAATTGATTCTTTCCTATGTAAAATACATTAAAAGTCACAGATCTTTAGGTGGGCTGGTGAGATAGAGTGCTTCCCTAGCGTGCACAAGTCCCTTAGTTTGATTCCCCAGCATACTAAAATAGATAAACTTTAAATTAGTCTTAACAGAATCTAATTTCACTTCATTTAAGCAATAAGAATAATATTTTCAACTATAATTTTTAATTTGTCAATATCTCTCCAAAGTAAAAATTTTAAAGTGAACCATAAACGGGATAAGAAGTATATAAACCAAAGTTAGTAAGTATTTACTAAGAAAAGTAAGGGCGGCTGTGAGTGTGGCAGACTTTTGGCAGCCCAAAGGAGAGAGACCCTGGTGCCTTGGGACCTGCCTCGGGACCTGCACCATGCAGTTGACTCAGGGTGCTGGGAGAACCAGGAGCTCCTCCCCTCTCTGGGGGGAGGCTGTGAGTGTGGCAGACTTTCCGCAGCTCGAAGGAGAGAGACCCTGGCCTCAGGACCTGCACCATGCGGTTGACTCAGGGTGCCGGAAGAACATGGAACTCCTCCCCTCTCTGGGGGGTGGCTGTGAGCCTGCCAGGGTGTGGGCTGAGCATCAAACATCTTATGTCTTCCTGTCCCCTGTCCTGTGCCCTCCGCCTTAGCAAGTGGGAGCCAGTTAACTACACATCTTGTGAAAAGATTGGCTATGTTATTTAGTATGAACTCCCTGTATGCAAAGATATGGACAACCATTTGGAAGAAAACAAGAGACTATGACAGATAGTGAAGATCTCTGGTTGTCTAGCTTTGAAATCTATGCTTTCTTATGTCCCGTTCTGTTCTGTTTTGTTGTGTTTAATTTTACCCCCTTTTAAAATAAAATTTAAAAAAATTTAACAACCTAACTTTTAAATATATGCACTAGTAATTACTACCTGCTTTTCATGATGAAGACAAACCAATATATTTTAATAGTACATTAATCTTTAGTACAAGAAAAGTAGAAATTATATAAATCTATGATGAAAAATTACAAGCACAATAAAACCTAAAATTTTCAAAATTTTCAACCTATGCAAGTGGTTTCATACTTCAAACTTATTTTTTTAAACAGTAAAAAGAGAAACTAAAGGTCAGCAGTTAGTGAAGAAAATTTATAGCCAAGAATGGTGGCACACACCTATAATCGCAGCATTCTTGGAGGCTAAGGCAGATGGATCACAAATTAAAGCCCAGTCCAGCCAATTTAGCCAGTCAGCAAGACCCTGTCTCAATATAAGGAGTAAAACCAGGGATTTAGCTCAGTGACATAAGTGCCTGCCTGGGAAGCATGAGGTCGTGAGTTCAATCCTCGGTATCAAAAAAATAAAAAAATAAAAAAAAAGAATAAAAAGGATTGGGGATGTAACTCAGTACGAAGGTCTTGGGTTCAATCCCATTACTGCAGTTTAAAACAAAAAAAAACTTGACAGATAATTTTATATATGACATACAATTAGACATCTCCTACTACTGTCCATATTTTGTCCTTCAGGAAACTGCCAAAGAAACATACGTAGCCCAGCCAACATCCATACTTCAGCAATCAGGAGATCTACACATCAGTCTATTTTTCTGCCCATTACAGTATTTCTCTTCTTTCTGGAACAAAAACTACTATGTTTCTACACAGATGAAGATTAAGTGTATGATTTTTAAGTTGTTACCTAGAAGCAACTATGATACTGCATGCTTCTCAATCTGGTCCATAAAATACGTTTTCTATCTTCTGGAATTTTCTACAATATACAAATCACACAATAAAAAGTTCAGTTTTTTAAAGTGTCAGAAACACTGACAAGCCATTTAAACCTCTGAATTGCAACTTTATTCAATTATTTATATTGTAAAAGTAATTATCCTGATAAAAAATAGCTGTTTCCATGAAAGAATTTCATGTAATTGTTTTAAAATGATGTTCTTTTGCTAAAGTAAAATGACGGCTTCTCACTGAAGTACTGAAAACACTGGTATTTAATTTTATACAGCTATATACTGATTATAAACTATCTGAATGGGTTCATTTATAAAACTTCCTGTATTTGGGATGAAATATTCTGTTAGATAAACACGAATTTCAAAGATATATTTAATTTATCTCAGGACACAAAAAACAAATTTTATTTTCATAAAAAAAGTATTATTGTGTGTCACTACGATTTGACCAAAACTCTTGTCACAATATTGGTCATAATACTAACACAAAATTTAAACCAATCAAATTGTTTTTGAAACTTGTTATATACAAATTTGGAATCAACTTCTCAACTAGAACAAGATTTACGTTTTAGCGATAAACATATACAAAACTGGACAAATATAAAACTACAATTTACACACTGAACAAAAAGCAACATATGATCTCTAAAGCAGCTAAATAAACAAGGTTAAATTATATGGTTACTGGCTTTCTGCCTGAAACATTTCTAGAATGTGATGTAGCAAAGGAGCACCGAGTACAGTCTCAAAGAGCTTGCATACAGAGTTCAGAATTTAAGAAAGATGAACTAAAAAGAGGGAAGGGAATTACCTACAGAAAAATTATATATTGTTTAGAAGACATTTTCAGGATTTGAGAGAATACTGGGTTCTACATGGATAAGGTAAAACTCCATAAGGCCAGGCAGAAATCAGTGAGAAAAGACAGCTAATTCAGCTAGAGGTGGAAGATGTCTAAATTCTCACTCAATAGCCCAGCAGTATAAAGAGGACCAAACTCACCCATACTAAGTCAATCCCAGCACTTAGGAGACTGAGGTAGGAGGACTGCAGTGAGTTTGAAGCCAGCCTGGGCTACATAGAAGACCCTGTCTCAAAAATCCAAAGAAATAATAGTAACTTAAAAGTAAATAAAAATAAATTCTGACTGAACCACAATGCAGACTCCTTGTTGAAGATCCATAGCATTCAGTAGCAAAGGCAAAAGAGGCTTTATCTTAATAGTAAGATTACACCTGGGGATATAGCTCAGTGGCACAGTGCCTGCCTGACAAGTACAAGGTCCTGAGTTTGATTCTCAATACCCACCAAAGATAGTAAGATTAGCTCTAGAATAAAGAATCCTCTCTACATATCTTAATGAAGCTTAAAAATAACTCACTTATGGTGTAGCTCAATGGTAGAATGCTTGCTTAGAGTGCACAATGCCCTGGGGTTGGATTCCCAATAGTTTTATAAATAAATAAATAAATAAATAAAGCAAGCAAGCAGTATGAAGAAGACCAAACTCACCCATACTAAATCAAAATAATAACTCTTTAAGGCTAGACCAAAAATGTAAAACTGACAACATATTAACATACCATACCTGATAAAAAAAATAAGACATGCCAATTAATAAACAAACAGGAAGTGTACACCTGTAATTCCAGCACTCCAGAAGGCTGAGGCAAGAGGATTGCAGCAAATTCAAAACCAGCCTGGGCTATAAAGTGAGTTCAGGGACAGCATGAACTATACAGCAAGACCCTGTCTCCAAAAAAAAAAACAAAAAACAAAAAACAAAACAAACAAAAAAAACTATAGGAAACATTCTCCATAACCAGTAGAAAAATAGATCTTATAATGAAACAGAAATTGACAGGCTGAGCATATTGATGCACACCTGTAAAACCAGCACTCTGGGAGGCTGAGGCAGAAAGATCGCAAATTTGAACCTAGTCTGGGCAACTTAGTGAGACTGTTTCAAAATTTAACGTAGGGGAGCTGGACATGTAGCTCACTGCAAAGGCCCTGGGTTTAATTCACAGCACTACATACGGACACACACACACACACACACCACACACACACAAGGGGAGGGGGGAGAGAGTGAGAAATTAGCAAAGGCATTATTATGAATATCTTCAAGAATTTTCTCAATTATACATAGTAATAAAAGAGAAAAAATAAAATGGAACTTTAAACATAAAAAATACAAGTATCAGAAATGAAAATAGGCCTGATAGCATACATGACCAGTGCTGAAAGATCCATAAATTGGAAAAAGATCCATTAATATTGCATGGAGAAATGGTAAAAGACAACCAAATAAAAGCATAGACAAGCCAAGTGTGGTGGCATAACACCTGTAATCCTAGCACTTTCAAGAGGAGCACCATGAGTTCAAGGCCAGACTAGGCTACAAAGTGAGTTCAAGACCAGCCTGAATTGCATAGAGAAATTGTGTCTCAAAAAGACAAGACAAAAAAAAAAAGTATAGACAAAATAAAATGCATATGTATAAAATCTCAGTGTGGAACAATATTAAGTATTCTTGTCTGTGGAGTACCACACAGAAGAGTAAACTAAAAAGAAATATTAGAATAACCACAATTTTTTTCAATTTTGATGGAAAGTATAAGCCTACTGATTCAAGAGGATCAATAAACATCACCAGGTAAACTTCACATCAAGACCATAACATAAATCATCAACTTCCTGAAAAATCAAGGATAAAGACAGTCTGATATAACTTAGAGGTAGACTGCTTGATTAGAAAGTGTGAGGTCCTAGGTTCAATCCCCAGCATCACACACACACACACACACACACACACACACGAGTTTTAAATCATGAAATATTTAGAGTTCAAACAATCAATCAATTTTGGTGCTGGGAAATTCATCTAGGGCCTTGCACAATTTAGTCAAGTCTCAGCCCTATTTAAGGATAAGTCTAACATATATGTAAGTGATCTATTTATATGCTGACAGCTACAAAACACTGATGAGAAAATTAAATACTATCTGAATAAATGGAGATACATGACAGTCATAGAGGACTCAATACTGTTGATGTCAATGCTCTCCACAATGATCCAGACACAGTTCAACAAAATCCCAAAAGACCAGCAGCCTTTTTGTAGAAACTAACAAACCAGGGCTGGAGATTTAGCTCAGTGGCATAAACACCTGCCTGGCAGGCACCAGGTTGTTAAGTTCAATTCCCGGTACCAAAAAAAAGAAACTAACAAACCAATTTTACAATGAATATTTTAAAAGAACAAAATACCTAAAATAGTCAAAATAATTTTGAACAGAGAATAAATTTGGAAGACTCATCTGATTTCAAACTTTTCATAGAACTACAATAAGATATTATATGGCAGGGTCCATCAGTCTTGCAAAAAGTTTGTCTACTTACATTAGACTTGAGGACATGGTCAGCTATCCCAAAAATAAGAGGACATATTATGGTAATTATCCCTAATTTTCCTATCAACTTAATCTGAAGCCCTTTATAACTTATACTGTCTTATTATGGCTGATCTTATTTGAATCTGGTTTGTTAGATTGCTACTTTGTATTGACTGATTTTATTTAAATCTGTTGTGATGGATAACATCAAGTCTAAGAGTATAGGCAACTACACTGAAGATGACAAGATTCACTAAGATACCCAC
>PVJX010025748.1:0-26605 GCA_004027295.1 Dolichotis patagonum | reverse complement strand
AACAGAATACTTTATTGGAACATTTCTTAATTGGAAAAATCATTTGTTAGAAGATTTTCTTTTAAACCAGATACTTAACATTCAGCATTGTTATTCTTACCATTTTCCTTGGAGATTGTTTAGCAGATGATCACAGTTAAAACCTATTGCTTTATATTTATGCAAAATACAAGTAATGACATTATGAGAAAATCTGGTGCGTGTTAAAGGTTCTAGAGGAGGACAGTTCATGATGGTTTCATAAATTTCTATTAACTTAATGAGCTAACAGAATTGTAACAGTCTACCCATTCGAGTGACCACTGCTTTCATAAGCAATCTGAAATGACTTCAATTCCTATTGTTTGGTCTAGGAAAAAACGTTTGCATAGTTAAGTTGTGCTGACACTAAATCTAAAACAAAATTTGAATCAAGCTCTTAAAGATTTAGAATCTCCAGTGATTTATGATATGGGCAGTTATACAAAACAATATGCTGACTGATGTCCATGTGAGCTTCACAAACATGATTTAGGGCCACAGAATCAGGTCTAAAATAGGGTGAATGAAAATGAGCACATATTCAGAGAGTGGAGTGTGTTGAAGAGTTCATTCTAAGAGTTGGCACTTTGAGGAGATGTAACAGTTCACCCTGATTAATCTACTAATACAATTGGGAAATAATCAATTCTACTTTAGAAATGCTAATCATACCTAAAGGAAAATGAAAGATATTTAACACAATATTACTTATGCATATGACACAATTAGCATATGAGATGTGATTGCAAAGTAAGAAGAATAATTCCATACACCTCATCCTTATTTATAGTAATACTTTGTACATACAAAAATTCTAACTTCTCATGTTAATGAAAGCATTTCTAAAAAGTGTTTATGGTCTGGAAAGAAACCAAAACTTCCATTAACAAGGCTATGTTTTTCCTATTAAGCAAATTCATTGTTAAGCTCTGCAAGGATTTTCTCACCACTACACTTGCTCAATACTGGATTTGAGCTGAAAATGATGAAACTGAAATTTAACAGTAGTTGATAGAAAGTGTTTAACCTGATCTTTTCTCTCTAGGACCATTCACAGCAATGAAACACAGATAAAGAATAGAGATCCCCCGGGGACTTTTATACTGGATATCATCCATAATTAAGAATCATTTTTAAAAGTGTTAATAGAAAAAGAAATTTATACTGTAACTCAGAAGACCAAGATTTAAGACTCATACTTTGACTTTAAACTGTACAATTTTAGAATACCCAACTCTTTGTGCCATCATAAGATTGTTGGAGCCATCAAGGTATGCAAAAGCATTTCATGAAGTAAAAGTCCAATAAAATCTGGAAGCCCAATAAAAACCACCACCATCAGAAATCAGTCCATAGTGTTAGGCATTAGTTCATTCGTATCACCTCTACTGGATGACACTGCTATAATTTCCTCCCTTTTCCCCTCAAATTTCAGCCAAGTGGTACTCTCTTTTGGTGACCAACTTTGACATCACTGAGAAATCTGATGAAATAGAAGAAAACTTTCATGCCCTGTCACCACTACGTCTATCTAAAAACATAAAAACAGAGCTCTCATTACAAATGGTTCCCTATAAGGTACCAATCTGTTTCTTTTTTTCCTTTTTGCGGCATAATTCTCTGGGGTTTTTTAAATGTATCTCCAATTCCTCTCCTTGCATTCTGTTTCAAACTCCCACCAAAAGAAGCATTTGCCCACTACTCCATCTAAACAGTCCTCTGCTAGAAACTGAAGCCAGCCAGATCTCAGTTTTTATATACTTGACTTATTCATAGCATTTGATTTTATACCCTTTTCTTCATTGTATCTTCATATCGTTGTCTTCATTTGGCTTCCGGGACACTTCTCTATTCTAGCTTTTCTGCTCTTTCAGTGGTTGCTTTTCCCACTTTGTTTTGTAATTTCTTCCTTATGCCCTAGACCTATAACACTGAGTATACCAAAGGTCAGTCGTTAAACCTCTTCCTACTGCACCTGCTATTGGTTTGAGTATGGTTTGAATGCGTGGCTCAAGGGTTTATGTGTTGGAAGCCCAATCAACAATGTAGCAGCAATGTGAGAGGTCGTGGCATCTTTATGAAGTAGAACCTAGTAGGAGGTTGTGGAGCTGCCCTAAGAAGACATTAAGATAGCTCTTGAAGGACTCTGTGTTAGTTTTCTCCAGAGTGAGTGTTTAAAGGAAAAAAAGCAGGTCTGATTTTTTCTCAATCTCTGGTTTCCTGTCTGACCATGTGATCTCTCCCTAAGATTCAGCACAGTCTGGGAGGCCGTAACAAGAGCTGGCAGCATTCTGTTTGGGCTTCCAGACTTCAAAATTGTACAATAAATAAACTTCTTTTTTTGTAAGTTATTGAACCTCAGCTATTTTGCTATAGCAATAGAAAACAGACTCATAGAACTTCTTTCTCATTTACACCTTGGTGATGTCATCCGGATTGGTTTCTTGGATACATCATCTGAATACGTATGATCTATGTCTTTGTGAGCCTCAACAACAGCACATACTTTACTCCAGATTGCTTCATTGAGTTGTATACCCCTGTATCCAGACCTCCTCTGGAAGGTCTAATTCACAGAAAATTTAAAAGTTCTCACGCAGACCAAGTGATGTAGTTCTGAGTGTCTGCAGTATTATTAGGGTATCCTGAGTGAGTTAATGTGAACTCCATCTTTGCATTTGGTTAGCCAACACGTTGGGAATACCCTAGACTCTACTCTTTTTCTCACATTTACACATTCTCTATTTCCAGTTTTCTAAGCATATCTAGTATCTGATACTGCCTATCACTTTACTCCCAACAGCAATTCTAATGTGGAAGATGGAAAGTCTCTTGCCTATTTTCATCCTTTGCCTCTCTACAGCCTCTTTTCAGCATTTCAGGCACATCAGTTCATATCTTTCCTTCCCTTAGAACACTCCTGTGGCTCCCTCTCTAACTTGGAATAAAATTAAAAGGTATTAAAAAGGCACCTAAGGCACTGAACAATTAAACTCCCATTGCCTTTCTATTTTTCCTATGCCTCTCCCATTGCCTTTCTAAATATTTCTCCTACATTCCTTACCGTTCTTCAACCTTTCCAATAAGCTGCTGCTTCTGGACATTCACGCTTGCTCTTTCCTCTGGCAGGAATGCTCCCTCCTCAAAGATCTCTATGGTTGGCTTCCTCACTTACACTACATTTTCATTCAAAGTTGCCTTCTAACTGAAGTGAAGACCTTATTTCAAACTGTTTCTCACCCTCACAATACTCTATTTCTATAGAGTTCTCCACAGAACTTTTCACTTTCTAATACAATACAATTTATCAATTTATTTGCTGACTATTCCCCCTCTTCCACTGCAGATGTAAGTTTCTCAAGGGTAGACATTTCTTCTGTTTGCTCACTGTTCCATAACTCACACTTGGTAGGCTGAAATATTCGTTGACTAAATGAATTAAGTTATAGGATCACAGCTACTAGTTCTACAGGATTTCATTTATTTCATCAGTTGTCTTACAATGACATAGATAAAAGACAGCTCTCCCACTTTCTAGATAAAAGACTGTCTAGTGGCCACAGTACATCTGAAGAAGCACAGGTGACATGGACAGAGCTGAGCTCAGGGTAGGGTATCTTCCAGCCTGCAGTCTCTCTTGAAACAAAAACACAGATCCAAAGAACAAATAAATCAAATCATGGTTATGAGAATAAAATTGTCTTCTGCTCATCTGGGTTGAATCTAGTGCAAGCTAATCCAGATATCCTTTTTTTTCTTTTTTTTGAAATGGGTCTCACTGTACAATTCAGGCTGGCCTTGAAATCATGATTTAACCTAGGTTGACCTTGCACTCTCCATGATACTCCTACCTCGACCTCCTAGTGCTGGGATTACAGGCATGTGTCACCATGCCCAGTCTTCAAATAGCATTTTTAAATTGAAGCCTTATCCAACCCCAGGCATTAGGCATCCTTTAGTAAGCTTTTGAAATATTCTCAAAATATAACCCTCTAGTAATGGTTTACCAGTTCTGCATAGGCCTGTTTACCAGATCTCAGGCAGTTGCTGCTGCACAGGTCTCCATGGTCCTGGAGCAGTCTCTGTGGCCCCCACCTTCCTCCACAAAGGCATGAGCCCTCCTGACTCTCAATTCATAGTTGCTCATCTTATTACAAAACCAGCCAAGGCCTGAATGACACTTCTCTACCCTGAAGTGCCTGAATGACACTTCTCTGCCCTGAAGTTGAGGGAGCCACCTATCACAGATATACCGCCTTCCATCTACCTCAAATCAATCCAAAGTTGTTGATTTTTCATGTTTACAAAACAACTAAGCATTTATCCCTTAGTGTGCAGGCTACAATCAGTTTAGAGAATACATATCTTCTATAAATAGCCCAGATGATCATTCAATGTTTGCTAATCCTTAGCACCCTCAAACTAAATACTTAAAATGTCAATTAATCATAAATGAATACTTAGAGTCTGTATGTATACTCTTAATCAAGACACTTATCTGAAACACAACAGTGACAAAAACCAAGATGTGAGTGGAAGGTTCCTGGCAGGGCAGACAACCAAGGATGCAAAGGTAGGTGACAAGTGCCCAAAAATGGAGGAGAAAGGTACCTGAGTGATGCAGACACTGTAGACTACTCAAAGAAAAAATCTTGTGTTAAGGCTAAATCACAGCAGAGGCATGAATAACATGACTGGTTCATTCAATAAAGGGCAAACTGCTAAGCACAGACTATGCTTTCAACTTCTCTCACTTATAAGATCTGTGCGAATAAGAACAGTCATTCATCAAAAGCATGAACCACATTATGCCTTGGGGATAACATAATTTAAAAATAATTGTTAATAAATTAATTAAGGAATATTAGAATAAGGTAAAATAGTACCACTAAATTAACCACTTAAACACAAGAGGATTAAAGTGAACTCGTGGGATAAGCCTTATTATTAAAAACTTCCTTGATTCATGCTTCCTTGATTCTTACTATGAATTAGATAGAGTTAGGAAAGTTACTTCCAAGAATGAACAAAATAGGTATCTCTACAGAAAAGAAGCAATAGAATGTGGATGTGAACTGTATCTGGCTCATTGTCGATCCCCAGGCTCTAGCTCCAGTGCCTGGTGCATGAGAGACACTTACTGTATGTGAGATAAAGGAACACTAGGTTAAATGGAGCTCCAGGTCAAGAAGAGGGACAAAACCAGCAACAAGAATGATGATGTGAATGGGAATATAGCTCAGCTGCACAGG
Source organism: Dolichotis patagonum (assembly GCA_004027295.1). NCBI lineage: Eukaryota > Metazoa > Chordata > Mammalia > Rodentia > Caviidae > Dolichotis > Dolichotis patagonum. The sequence continues at coordinate 21,332 of PVJX010025748.1, read as the reverse complement.
CACCTGACTGACAAGGTGAGAGTTTCTGAGTTAAATTCCTGGTACAAAAAAATAATAATAATAATGACGCGAAACACAGAGGCACCCTAGCAGATTCTTCTGTCTTACTTTTTCTGTGTCCCATTATTCCTGGGCCTTAGTGAGCTGCTGTGCCCACCTCTGGCAGAAGTGTTTTCATCTGCTACAGCAACCCTTCTGGTCTCACAACAGCTCTTCCGTATGAAGCCCACTTTAATCTAAGACCTGCTCAGCAGTTGTGGTTTACTCAAGTCATTAAGCAAAGCAGGTAGGTTCATGCACAGTTCCCTGCACTTAAGCCTGCCAGCTGACCTGAGAAGCCGCATTCTTCAGCACATTTTCAAAAAACAGGAAAGCGAGAGAGAGGTGGAGAAGCATCTACTTCATCACACGAAAAACAACTTGCCTAATTCAAAATAGAATAGATTCTTCATTCTTCTTGTTAGACGAAGTTGTAAATCAGAGATCATCATTTTTCTCAGCAGCAACGGCCTAAAACTCTGTCTAGACAGTGAGATCCTATAGTGACTTGCCTCATATATGCATAAGAGAGTACGGAAGTATAATTTAATCCCATTTCCTGGTAGCAGTGTGAAAAAGGAGACAGGAAGGTTCTGTGTTCAGGGACTGCACTTTGCATAAAAACAGGAGAGGAGGGGCAGGCATTTAGCTCAGCAGTGTAAGTGCCTACCTGGCAAGCACGAGGTCATGAGTTCGATCCCTAGTACCGAAAGAAAAAAAAAAAAAAAACCTAGGAGAAAAAAATACATATGCTTTGGACTGTTCTATGTATAATTAAATTAATTTAGTCACTGCTGCTACCAAATGCCAGACTGGTACTGGGGACAGTACCAATGGTTACATATGGCCTCTGCCATCAGTCCTAAGGATCTCAAATCTCAGTTTTACTGTTCATAGCTGTGTGTCTTTGATTAAATTGTTCATCCCAAACAAGACATTGCATGTAAAGCCAGCAGTGGATAGGGCACAGACAGTACCCAGTAATGTATTAGACCATTTACATATGAACAGCATCTAATAATACTAATGTGGTTTTTACACTACAATAATAAATTAATTGCATTTAATTCTTACAACAACTCTGCAAAGGAGTTATTATTAGTAACATCTTACAGATGAGTGTTTAGGTTTATTTGGCTCATTCCTTTGTTCTTTAATCCTTCCTTGAGCACACCAAGTGGGTGGCTTTTCCAGAGCAGAAAGTCTGCCCCTGCTGACTGAGCTCAGAAGGTAATATAGTAAAAAGGGCTGGGTTAGTGTGGAATGGGGAGGGACTGCTGCCTCCATTTATTTTAATAGTGTTTCAGATAGAACACAGGGTATACAAACAAGATTCAAATACTGAACAAGCCACATGCATATAGCCAGGAAGCTCTTCAATACTGCCAAATTAGAGCAGTTTCCTTTGTATGGGTTTTGGATTACAAATCCAGGGACCATATCTGGATGGCTGTTTTCCCAAAGCTCCCAAAACAGACCCAGGGCAAACTACACATCACAGGCTGACACTGCTCAACTGCAGCTTCTGTTGTTTTAGCTCACAGGCTGTTTCCACACCAGCCTGCAGCCCTTTTGTGTTTTTTCAGCTCCATCCTGGACCACATTTCTTTAGGTGTGTTCACTATCACTATTTCAGCTGCCTCCTCTCTAACACTTTGTTTAGGTATCAACAAACTGCTGCTGTTGTAATTTTCAGTAGTAACACTTTTGAAACTAGACACCCAATTCCATGGGCCGTGTGTATATTTACCACATTATTCTGCTCAGCTATACCCTGTAGAATCCTCCCTGTATCTCAGCTCTCAGGCTTCCCTTCAGCCCAGCCACACACTTGCTGGAGACTCCTCTTCTACCTCTCAAACTCATTTCCATGCCTTCATACAATAAGAGTGAGAGTAACAGTAAACATAGCAATAAACAATAATAGTGCAGCATTTGAAAGGGAATTCCAAATGTCTTGGGATCTGTTATGGCTTGTGTTTAGACGTTCCCTCAACGCCTCCAGTGGTAAATGTGGGGCCTTTTCAGATGTGACTGAATCTAGAGTGTGTGACACCAGGATTGATTAATGGTACAATGCCAGGACTAAAGGTGAGAGTGCTGCCCACCCTAAGGGCAGGTAGCCTAGATACAATGTAAGGGATAGAAAGAGCCGCGGTCATCTCTTTCTTGTTTTGCTACCTTCTGCCAGCCATGAACTGTTTCTCCTTTCCAGTGCCTGTCTCCATGCCTTGGAGCCAGCCGATTATAGACTGAAACCTCTGGAAACTCAACTAAACAAACTTCTCCCTCTTTAACTTCAGGTGTTGAGTATTTTGTCTCACAATGAGAAAAGTAACTAAGATAAGATCCATTAGGGAAACAGGCCACAGGAAGGCACAGTGGGAGTGGCAGAGGAAGAGTAGCATGCGAGTACACAACAGGACTCCAGCGTTTTCTTCATTTTGTTTAGAAAAGGTACTTTCTCAATTTTGTTGTACATCATTGGGATTCCAGGGTCAAACAACATGTACACATTTTCTGATATGATTTTTATTGTGCCAATATAGAGAGAAGGCCCACATTTTCTATCCACACTAATAGATCAATAAATTATAACTGTGATTGCCAACTTAATTGGCTTGAGTGATACCTAGAAGATTAATAACTGTACCCCAAAGCCCAACTGCATCCTGGGTGTGTCTGTGTAGGTCATGACCTTGGATAGTGTATCTGGCCCTCACCCCTTCCTCACAGGCTTTCTCTGCTCTTTGCTTGCCAGCTGTCGTAAGTAAGCAGCTTTCCTCCACCAGGTCCTTCTGCCTTGGAGCCAGCTGACCATCGACTGAAACCACTGAAACTGTGTGCGATAATAAACAGCTCCCTCTTTAAATTACAGGTGTCAGGCATTTTTTCTCAGTAATGGGAAGCTGACAATACAAAATAAACAGCAGATGTTATCATTAGCATCAACTAACCTTTAGAGGAAAAAAAGCTCTTAAATGTTTCCCTGCATTTACCTCTAACAGCTCTAGGACTCAGTGTCCACAATACCCAGATCAAAATACTTTCTAGACTGAAGACCTGAGCAAATTTTAAGACTTTTTCTTTCTTTTCTCAATTTATATATTTGAGTTACCAAAACAGTATGTTTGACTCTTAAAATAATGTGACGCAAGCACTCCAGTCCTGATTTCTTTCCATTATTGGGATTCCTGTAATAATTTTAAGAAAAGATGCTGGTCATTTAGCCTAGGGGAATACTTACTCTCAATACAAGCTAGAGAAATTCTAAATTTCCCAAGAAGTTCACTCAATACTTTACCCTTTGAAGCCAAATGAATCAGGTATCAATGCAATCCATTTATGCATGGAGGCATGAATGGTCCATGAGATGACCTCTTTTAAAATCCTACTGAGCAAATACATAGACTTGAAAACAATTTCCACAGTATATTCTAAATTCAATTTCTTTCACTAAAACATCTGAAGAAACAAGGACCCCAATTAAACCCTTTTATATTGCACTACAGGATTAAACTTCAATTTAAATGTTACACAACTAAATGTTAACATAAAAGATTGATGCTTTGAGTACAGGGCAATAGCAATAAAAATCCCAAAGGAAAATAGAAAAAACACATCTTTGCCTTTCTCCACATGGCTTCTGCCACTGTGCCTTGACATAACCCATTCTTGCTGAGGTGGCCAATGGCTTCCCAGCTACTAAACCCCAATGAGGATTTCAGTCCTCAACTCACCTTGGTCCCTCAAAGGTACTCACCACAGCTGACCACTCTTCCCTTCTAGCAGCTCCGCTCTTTGCTCCCACCACAACTGTGTAGTCTCCTTGCTATGTACTTGTATTCCTCCCTTACACTCCTTTTTAACCTCTTCCAACTCTTCTGTGTGACCTCTAAATGCTGCAATTCCTCAGGGCACAGTCCTAGAATCCCTTTCCTTTCAATTCTATGTTCTCTCCCAAAGTGATCTCATGCATTCTCATTACTTTAAATACCAAGCCAGCAACTCCCAATTTTATAAGTTCAACCCAGATCTATTTTCTCCAGACTCACCTATTTAATTACCCACAGGCATCTGAAATATGTCTACAGCTTAATACTGGATCTACAGGCAGTGTCCCTTTCATCCTGCCACACATACCACTGCTGCTGTGGGATTCCTGGTGGTCCCCTCAGTACCTCCTGCTCCTATGCCCTTTTCATCCGTCCTCCTGTCTGTGCCCATTTCTGTCTTGTGTTGGACCACTGAATCATCCTCATAGCCACTAACAGCTTGTATCTACCAGTAACTAGTGAGCTCGTCAAAGTACATATCTTATTGTATAATCCCTACATGATCTTAAAATCTTTCAAAGGTACATCATGGTTCTACAAGAAAGCCCATAATTTTGGAAAACAAAGTTATAAATTAGCTAAGAATGTTCTTTTTCATTAATTCAAGCCTTCTTCTTCTCCTTCTCCTTCTTCTTTGTTTTCTTTTCCGTACCAGAGATTGAACTCATGACCTCATGTTTGCCAGGTAAGCACTTACATCACTGAGCTAAATCTCTGGCCCTATTTTGTTTTCTTGTTGTTGTTTAGTACCAGGGATCAAATTCACGACCTCATGCTTGCCAGGCAGGTATTTATGCCACTGAGCTAAATCCCTAGCCTCATTAATTTTATATTTTGTGCCCCTTGCTCCGGCTTAAATATTTGTCCTCTTTCCCACTGATGATGAAATTTAACTTTCATTGTAACAGTATTAAAACTTAAGACCTCTAAGAGGTAATTTGGCCATGATAGTTCTACCTCTGTGAATGAATTGGTGCAGTTATTATGGGAGATAATCCATCATCATGAGAGTGGATTCTCTATAAAAACCTTAGTTTAGGCCCCTTTGTCTCTCTCACATGTTCTATGCCCTATTGCCAGGGAATAACACAACAGAAAGCTCTCTCCAGAAGCCAGGCCCTGGATCAGGGATTTCCCAGGCTTGAGGCCTATGAACCAATACAATTCTATTCATCAGACTTTACTCGGTCTGTGATACATTGCTGTGGCAGCACAAAAAGGAGGAAGACACCCACCCAGGGCAATATCCAGATATTTCCACAATTCCAGAAGGCTCATGCCCCTCTACCTTCTTCAGTGGTAACTGTTTTGTACCTTTATTACAATGAATTAGTTTTGTTTGTTTTTAACCACTTCTACGTTGGTTCATTTAGATGAATAATTTATTTAACTAAACCGAACTCTTTAAATGTTCATGCAAGTTAACGATCAGAATTGCTTTAAGTCAAGGACATCATGGAGTCATGTAAGTCAGGTATTTAATTCCAGCATCTAAAAAAATTGTTAATTAACAAAGGAGAATGAAATTGATATAGCTTTGCCAATTAAGTTGTCCCAGTGAATTGTCCTTGGGAATTTAAGATGGCACAGGAATTATTAACTTCTACATATGGGCTTTATACAAATCTAGATGACTAATCTGCTAGGAAAATGAGTTAAAGAAAGTTCTTGGACTCAAATAGAGACTTCAAAGTAACAAAAAAATGTGATAGGAAGAGCAAAAACATAGTTATAGTCTTAGCAAAGGAAAGGGCCTTTATTAGGCCAAATGTCTTTCTTACCAGAAGAGTTGTGTTAGAGGTATCAGGCATTAATGAGGATAGGTTATTGGTAACAGTAGGGTGATTATTAGCATAATCTGCCTCTCCTGTACTGTTCCAACATTAAAACTTTACCCTGGAGGATGTTATCAAATCTCTATTTTCAAGGGACAGTCTCTGATTTTGTCCCTCTATCTCAGCAAGAGCCTAATCCAATGAATGGCTTAGGGAAGCTAAGTCCTTGGAATGCCTCTATGAGAGCTTATTCTGCCACCTGAAGTCTAAAGGGACATCTCCTCAGCATGTAAATCCCTGAAGCCTTGGGGTGGGGTGGGGGAGGCTCCCTGGATGGTTCAATATATCCTCTCTGGGACGAAGCAGAAAAATTCTAGACGAAAATTAAGATCAAGTATGTAGGAGTATTGTGGACATGCCAGCAAAGTCTAGAAGAACTGACAAAATTGTTTTCACTGAGTATCCCTGCTCCTAGAATATCTTGCCCTCTGCACCCTTTGGCTCACAGTTAAGACATCTGCTACATGTATCAGCTGACCCATGCCTCTCGGTACCTGCCAAGTGCCAGGCAAGGGCTTTGATGGCATGATTCTCGGCACATTTAAGCACTCGAAATCATTAGTGATTACTACTGTGAAGGAATTCCCATGAATCATAGTTTTTGCTTCCTAAATGTGAAAGAAAAGTGTTGAAGGGCTGAGAGGGTTTGGGAAAACAAGAGATAATAAATTAATTTGGTTAAAATCACCAGCATCCCAACTGCATTTTGATTAACTAAGCCAGGTTTTCTGAAGGGAAAAGGCATTTTCTTAGAATACTTAATGACATACAATTCAATGTACTCTTCCTAACTGTACCTAAATTTTCCTTGAATATTACACTAGTAAATCTCACTTAGTCTGGGTAAAGATATCAGTATAAATCAATTAATTAATCAAAACAAAAAACAAAATCTTCCAGATCCTCCGATGGGGTCAAGAATAGGTCCAGCCAAGCCCAAAATATTACTAACCTATGTTCTTTCTTTACCAATAACTGTCACAGAAGTTGAGAGTAAGCCTACCTAAGTAATACAGGACCTGAATCTTGTGTGGTCCTCAAACAACCATGAGTTAACCTCAGTGAGAAGGAAAGCTATGGTACCAGACAGAAGAAGACTAAGTTTTCTACCTTGTCAGTTGTCAGTTGCCACCAGCCTTCACTGCCTTTCCATTAGTTACGCCCACATGTTCATGTTTCCTCCTCACAGGGTGCTCTTGGGTTTGCTTAGGAACTGTCTTAAATTCTTTGTTATATCAAAATGCACCTGTTATTTATAAACAATGAAAGCCTTTTGCTGAGAAGTCTAAGACCCTTACAGCAGATTCAGTGTTGAGTGAGGGCTATTCTGTGCTTCCAAGATGGCGCTTTGATGTTGCATCTTGACATGGTGAAAGGGATAAAGGGCAAAAGGGATAGAAAGATGGGGGGGTGCCCTTCTTTTGTGGATCATTAATTCCACTAATTAATCACTCTCTTACTTCAATAATATCACAGTAGTGATTAAATCCATATTCCATGGCATATAAAATATCAAATTCTTTTGTTAGCAAATACATTGAAGTTTCTCCTCTCTGCATGTATTCAGTATGTTGAAGGAATAAGAGAAGAGTATGGGATTTTTTTAAAAAGTAAATAATCCCTGGCACCAGAACCTGAACTGAATTTTGTAGCAGTCTATCTTCTTCTCATTACCAAATTAGAGACATCTGTACCCCTTTCCCTTCTTTCTTGGGGAAAGCAATGACCCCCATCTTACTTGCTAATGATCTTTCTACTTTCCCAAAAACCTCATCCATCAACTTGGCCTCCCAACCCAGCTTTCAGACTTCTCATCACTTCATCTTATTTGGCTTTCCTGCCCCCTAACACATCAATCCTCTTTCTGCCACTCAAATCTGATTGGATTAGCCCTTGATTCTTTCAAGGTGAAGTTGAAACTCCTTGGAACAACAATCAGGCTTCACATGTAGTGACCACGCTTTCTGCACAGTCTGCCCACATGACTTGGAAGGTTAACACCAACTAACTCAGCCCAGCCTCTCCTCTTCTTTGAACGTCATTTTATACCTACTCACCAGCAATTTGGACATAGTTTTATAACCGCTGTGCTTGCCCATACCATTTGCAAAACTCTTTCACAAGCCACTTCTATTTGAGTCTCTTCCTACACAACTGCAAATTCTGTAAGGGAAGATACAGTATCACAGGCATGTATAGTTTAGTAACAGAGAGATGTTCTGAGAACTACATCATCAAGTGATTTTGCTGTTGTGAGAATATCTTAGAACATATTCACAAAAACTAAGACTGCTACGATATCATGAGGTGATATAATTTAATGGAACCACTACCATATATGCCATCAGAAATTGTCTGAAATATTATAAAGTGCAAGACTACGTTTGTATTCACAATGCTTACCATTCAAAATAAAGGCTTTAGGCATATCTTGTACAGAAGCACCCAGCAGGGAATTAATAGGAGAAAAACCCTGAATCTCACCAGAACCAGAATATAATTCTTTTCTTTTGAAACAGCATTGAAAATGAGAAGAGAAAAATGAAGGTGCATTTTCTCCATTGATTTGTTAGAGCTCTGGGGTCTTTTCTTTCTCCTGAATGAGACTACTCATGGAGGGTGCTTTCTACATGCAGTTATTTACAGAATGCTCCTGCCCCGCACGGTGCTGATCCATCCCAGCAGGCAATGCTGGCCACCTCCTCAACAAGTCTCTGTAGGTACTTCAACTCAGAAAACAACAAGGTATCTTCACTCAAAAACAAAATATTAAGGGCTTGTTGGAATAGAGCCATGAATCTCTTCAGCAAAGAATTCTAAGGTTCCTCCCAATCAAGTATCAATGCTCTTGTATAATCTGCCCCTTTGTACAGATGGATCTAGTGACTTTCTAAATGGATTGTAGGGCTGGGGATTTAGCTCAGTGGCTTAAGCGCCTGCCTGGCAAGCATAAGGTCGTGAGTTCGATCCCCGGTACCAAAAAAAAAAAAAGACTATCCCAAGTAAATGGATTGTAGGACAGGGGATGAGATGCCTTTCAAGTAGATTGCATATTTTACTGGATTTGACCAAGCAAACTGTAAAGCTGTGTGGGGGACAATGTAGGAAGGAATTGAAGTTTTCCTCCAAGACAGCTAGGAACAGAGTCCCTCAAGAAACTGAACAATAAAACAACCAAGTGAGCTTGGAAATGGATCTTTTCCCAGTTGTGCCTTCTACTAACATCTCACCCTAGGAACAAATGATCACAGCCTTTGAAGAGCTTCTCAAGCTAAAATCTAAGCCATGTACCACAGACAATGTGAGACAATAAGTATATGTTTTACTTGTGGCTGTGTGTTTTGCAGGAATAATAAATAGAGCTTATCCCCACTGAAAGACTAGCACCTTAAATCAAACAAAATATTTCTGTTCTTCAGCAAATGGACAGAAAGTGGTCAATAACTAACATTTAAAAATGAAATATCCACTAAAAATGGGCTTTTAAATCACATTGGTATTCTAAAAGATAAGGCTACAAGAATTCACACAAGAGACAGTAGGAATTAAAGAGGGAGAAAGGAAACAAGGTTAAAACTTATAAAGAGGTCCCTGTAGCAAATGTGCAGACTACACTGGTTTACTTAACTTTTCAATCTTATTAAATTTTCTAGATGCATGTTAGCATTCATGGTTCATTTACTTTTATCCTGACATCTATAAATAGGCACTCTGTGAGCCTTGATAAATGAGTCAAAATCTTGCTTGACTTCAATAAAGAAACTAGCATGTTAATCAAAAAATTCTCTACCCATAGACAGAAATGGCTTCCCTTTGGGCCACCCTCCACTCCAGCAAGTGAACCCCAGTCCCTCAGCCCCTCCCTGCCTTCCTCTCTGTTTTTCTTTGACCGTGTGTTTATAAAGTCTGGCACTCTCTCAAATCACTTAGATCTGACTCCCTTGTAAAAACAAACAGAAGCTACCTAGGGCTCTTTCTTCTCTCACATTTACATTCTCTCAGTGCCATGGGTCAGGGAATGTCAGAGCTGGTGGCAGTCAGTCAAGCCCAGCATGGGATGGCTCTTATCTACCAATGCAGCTGTTTTCCCATTTCTGAACATGCAAGCATTTATTTCTCCTAATTATAAATGGAATAAGTAACTGCTATGAATGTGAAACTAACAAACCTAAATATTCATCCTGGAGCTGGGAGCACAAGTAGACAAAAACTCACACCAAGCTCATGAAGAGGTAGGCAGTGGGGTGAAGGGAAAGCTATCACCTATCTGACCTACACAACATATACAAAGCAGGGGCAAATTTGATTCCATGTGATTTGATCATACAAATGCCTATCTAAATAATTATTCTTTATATTTAAGTAAGCAGTACTTCACAGTGAGGCATATCTTCTTTGGAACAGTAGTTTTCTAACAGCCTTCTGTTAGAGTGACAGACTTTTCCTAGGGGTGGTGGGTCTTTTGAGAGCACCGAGGATGCTGCTGTTGGAGAGAATTAAGGTCATTCTCCTGGGACCCTGAGTTAGTTCTCATGAGAAATGGTTATTACAAAAAGGGCAAGGTTAGCCCCTTTGCCCTTGCACTGACTTTCTGTCTCATAATGCGATCTCTTTTGCTTACCCATACACCTGCCACTGTGATGTCTTCCACCATGAGGACATCACCAGTGCAGAACGGAGCTGATGCCAGTGCCATGTACTTTAACAGAGAAAAGTCTGCAATAACTGCTTTTCTCTATAAAGTTACCCAGTCTTAGGTATTTCCTTTTAGTAACAGAAAAGCAACCAATATGGGGGTGCAGGGTGCTTTGATGGTGGCCCATAGGTGTTACGGTAATTTGTGGTTCTCCAAAACACAACCCTAGCCAACAAGATTTTATTCCTTTGTATTTAATTTATCACATGAGGAAGAATTTTAATTTAATTTGACTTTTTCTCCTGAAGGACAAGGGGAAATAATGAAAAAGAAAAACGAAGATGAGAAATGCTGCTCTAAATGCTTAGAATTCTGGATGCATTCATAGAGAAGAAAATGAGAATAAGAAAGGTACAGCAAAACCAGGCAGACACTAAATGAGATAACCTTAATAATGGTCTAGTAACTGGATGCACTTTGTATTAAAATAGGAAAAGAACTAGAAAAATCCCAGTGGCAGGTTATTACACAACATTAGGAACTCTAAACTTGAGGTCAGAAGATTTGCACTGAGTCAGCTCGTAACACATAATTATTGGTTATTCAACTTTAGAGAAAAGCTACTTATTTTGTGAGTTTCTTTTCATTTTTCTATTAAAAACAGAATGAAACTATATGGCTCACAAGGTCACTGAAATAACTAAGTGAGATAATATCAGTGTAGTTCTTTTCCAACAAGATGATGGTCTTCAGTTAGAAGATAACATCACCCCACAGAATTATCTGAACACTGGAAAGCTTACATGGGCAGAAGATTATATTACCAAATCTAAAGTTCATATTACTGTGAATTATTGCTACAAGAAAGTGATTGTAGTAGTCACTCTCCCATTGTGGGGACAAAATACCTGATATTACAACTTAAAGGGGGAGTTTATTTTGGCTCAGAGTTTTCTTAGGATTCAGTCCATGGCCAGTTGGCTCCAAGGCAGAAACAGCATGGTGGAAGGGCTCAGTGAACAAAAACTGCTCAACCCACAGCAGTCAGGAAGCAGGGAGAGAAGAAAGGATACAGGGACAAGAATACACCTTTCCAGGTCACACCATTAGCAACCTTCCTCTTGGGACCAGGACCCACTTCCAAACACATGAACTACTGAACCAATCAATAGATAAAACCACTGATGAGTACAGTAGTCTCATTATTGAATGAACTTTTGAACACATAAAATTGTTGGAGGACATTTTAAATTTTGGGGGGACATTTTATATCTAAACTACAACAGGGGTTAGGTCTCTAGTCTTCAAGAGTGAGTGTAAAGGAACACCGCATTATCAAAAATGTCTTCTACATGAGAGAAACACAAAAAAACCAGGAATGACTTGACAAGACTTACATATTCTATTCTCAAGGGCTTATGGAGACATAGACCACAGAGAAGAACTAAAAAGAAATATTTTTTATATTTCTCCTATTAATGAAGCCTATATTTGAGAACTTTTGAAAATTTTGAAAAATCTCTGAACCTAAGGAATATGAGAACTCCATAAATGTTTATGAAATAAGTGAAGATTTCACTGACAAAGCTTAATGTGGTCCTATGAGAAATCAATTTATGAATATGAATCAATTTTTTTATTTTTTCTAGTTTTAATTTTTTAAGATCATGCTTTTCATTAAGTATTTCTATGTCTAAGAGTTCACCCCAAGGAAACAGCCAAGGAAAGGAACAAAAAACATGTACATAAATGATCAGAGTACCGTTTATGTCTAGTTGTTGGGCTATTCACAATAGTGTGATTTGCTTTGAACATGCATAAAACACTTGTCCATGTTATGGATGAGAACATCTAATAGGTAAACAAAAGAGACAAAATCAAAACATGATGCTACAAAAAGTCATTTGTCATCTCAACCAAAACTCATTAATTTTTCAAAAACCTGAGAATTAGCCAATCAGTTCAGATCTGGCCAGGTCAGACCTCTGCCTTCCATCATTCGAGTGATCTTAACTAATCTCAAAATGAAGCAGAATCAGGCAGCAGACAATTAAGAACTGAAGCACCTTAAAGGAACAAGTAACATTACAGACTAAGGCACAACAGAGAGATGGAGCATAAAGTTTACTTCACTGGCTTTCTTCTTAAATGCCATGTCTTCTTGAATTCCCAGTCTTTGCAACTCATTACTGGCCTAAAATTTCCACCAACAATGACTAGCATTCTAAAGAGATTAACTGCCCTCTTAATATCTCCCTGAAAATCTGTTGAAGTCGCTGTGCTTCTAGAAGTCTTACCTTTCTAGCAAGTGTGATGGTACACAGCTAGCTGCAAACCCAGCCCTCTAGGCTGTGAGTCTGAACTTAGCCTGGACTACATAGTGAGTTCAGGGCCAGCCTGAACTGCATAATGAGACAATCTTTTAAAAATTCCCATCTTCCTGTGGTCCAGACATTAGAAATAGTCTCTTAGGAGTGCAGTAAGTATAGAGGCTGGGGAATGAAGATCTACTCAGGAGACTAAATTGTGAAACTTCAGTTTTTTAGTATCAGTAATGCAAAACTCAAGGATAATAATCAAACAGCCAAAGAACATTTTTATCAAATGCATTTATCAAGTCTTATTAAAGCTCATACTCACCAAAGGAATAAGGTACCATGGCGAATCAGTCAAGTATGGCGGTCTATGGAAGTCACACGAGTGATCAAATATGATAAGCCTCACATATACAGTGCCAGATATTTACCAAAGCTCTCTCACATATTATTTATCACTCATATTAACTTCATGAGGTAAGCAGAAAAAGCAAGATTTAACAAAGGCACAGAGATATAGGTTAGCTGACTTACATTTAGAGTCAACTGACTAGAGAAAGCATCAATATTCAAATCTAGCTCTTCACACCTCATTACACTAGAAGACACATACACTCTATATATGTGCAGGGAATACATGATTAGATGGGACACAGGGCTGTAGCCATAAACCCGGAAGCCAAACTGCTCACTTCCTAGTCCCAATGCCATCATCACCCACCGGGGTAATGTGACTTGGCTGAATTATTAAATCATCATGTGAATCTACTTCCTCCTTTGCCAAATGAGAATAACAGACGTACTGTGACATGGGGTGATGACAAGCAGCAAATATAAGGTGCAGACCACAGGAACTGGCACAGAGCAAAAGCTTCAATAAACACTAGCTATGCTCATTAACAGGACCATGACTGAGGATCAAGAACAACTCCCATACTGAGTTCAAGTATATGTCAAGTGTGTGTCAGGAGCTGCTGATGGGGCTCACAACTCACGACCGGAGCATGCTGAGTATTTTAAGTTGAAGAAAACAAAAAACAGAGTGGTGTCTCTGACCTCCCCTCATCATTCTCCTCTGAGACAGATAATAGGCCACAGAATGATTTTCTGACCTTCCCCTGAATTAAATCATAAGACCTTGCTATTGTATGAATTTGATATATTCTCCCAAACTGATATGCTAAAAGTTTGATTTCCAGATAGTGGGATTTTGGGGAAATGATTGGATTATGAGCATTCTCATGTCACGAAGTGAATTAATCCATTAATGAGATCACAATTTGATAGCATTATTGGCAGGTGACGGCAACAGGACATAGGGACTATTTGATTAAGGGGGAGTACCATACCATGAAGTGAGCTGCTTTTGTCTGCCACACCTTCCTACTATGATGGTTCTGCCTCACCACAAGCCTAAAACCTAGGGTGCCAGTAACCACAAACTGACATCTGAGTAACTGTGAACCAAATTAACTTTTCCTCCTTAAATTGACATTCTCAGGCATTATGTCACAACAACAAAAAGCTAACACAGACCCTCATGTGAGCAGTGCCTTCCCTACAGTAGGAAGAAACATCTTTCTCCCTGAAGATATAAAGGTAAGGCTTGCTGAGTTTCCCCTAGTTTATTACCATTACAGTATACCCTTTTTGTTCAGTCACATTCCTCCACATGACCATGTAATCTTCATCAAGTGTAGCATTAAAATACTCAGGTACAGTGGTTTCCTTAAGTCTTAATTTCCTTATTAAGTTTCCTATGTCACATAAAACTTACTAAATAAATATGTGTGTTTTCCTGTTAACCTGTTTTCTATAGAGGCCCCAGTCACAAGTGTAAGATGAGGAAAAGAAAAGATACCTTTTCACCTGTATACTATATTAGCTACTATTGCTACTATAGCAAATAAGCACAACTTAGTGACTTAAAATTACATGAATTTATTCTTTCCCAGTTTGGGCAGTCATAAGTTACTGGGCTAAAGCCAAGTGCTAGCAGCTCTGCATCCCTTCAGGAGGCTCTACAGGGAGTCTCTCTCCTTGCTTTTTCTAACTTCCCTCTATACTGCTTGATTATGGCTCCTTCTACCATTCCAGTCTCTGCTTCTGTTGACTACTTCTTCCTTCCCCTGTTTCTCTCATTGCATTTCTGTGCCCTGCCTCCCTCTTATAAAGATTATTGTGATTATAGTAGGCCACCAAGACAATCCAGAAAACTAACCCATCTGAGAATCTCTGATTTGACTCATACCTATGAAACCTCTTTTTTTTAGTTAACACAACCACAGGTTCCAGGAATTATGACATGTATAGTTGAAAGGATTAGTATTCAATCTACCACAGGTTTCAAGTTTTGAAAAAGTTAATTTAATAGAACTGCTGAGCTTAAGGAGTTCACAACACAAATGCTAAATTTTTGAAGTGATACATATGCTATTTATCCTGATTTGATCATCACACTTTGTATACAGGTATCAAAATCACATTGTAGCCCATATCTATGTACAGTTATTAAGAGTCAATAAAAATTTTTAATATATTTAAAAGAAGTTAACAAACTATTAAACAAAACCGACATATTTTTAAATTACTGAGTCTAGTGAAGCATCAGACTATGTTACTGTAGACTATTAGGAAAGTATAAACAAAGTACTATAGGAGTACCAGAGGATGATCATTTATCTCAACTAAAAGAGAAACAGAAACCTCATAAAGTGATACATTCATAGCATACTAGAATATCTCATCTAATAATTTGAGTGTATGAGACCAAAATATATCACCCTAAAGTATATTCCTTTGACATAAAGATTATTTGGAGAAATTGCAGGCACAAGAGGAGCACTGTAAACAAAGTTACCTTTTGTAAAGGAAATTTACATTTATAAAGGAAATCTCCCATAGAGAAACCAGAAAAGATATGAGTAGGAGAAATCAAAGATACAAAGCTACGAATAATAGCTTCCATTTTGTGTTCAATCTTTTGTTCCTCTCCAAAGCAGGAAGGGAAGAATGACTCTGAATCATTTAAAGATTCTTATCATAGGAGAGGCACTAATTTAAAACTGCATAACCCATCTTACACTGTGTACTGTGCTTTCTCCCCATAACTGGTACCCCTAGCATCCTTCTTTTTGTGCTTCAGTTGAAGACGATATTTAAGCATAAACGCAGTCATGTTTATGAGATCGACTCATTTTCCCTTATACTTACCATGTGTGTATGCAAGGTATATGCATTACCCAATTTCTGGTTTTCTCCTATTAATCTGTCTTTTGTTGTAGGGATCTATCCTAATAACTATAACGGGTAGAGGGAAATATTTTTCCTCCCCTACAGCATGTATACTGCTGGGCACTAATATGTGCTTAATTTGTGATGAGGAAGGGCATCCTTGTAAAGTGCATGAAAAAGTTAGAAACACTGAATGGGATGGCAGGATTAGAGGTGGAGAAACAAAAAAGAATAAAATGTCCAGAAGAAAATGTAGAAGAGGAAATCTGAAGCTATACTGCAAAAGGCCACAGAAAAGGAGAACTTTACAAATGAAAAGCCATTGGAGGTTGTTGAATTCATCATTCGGATTTATGTTTTATAAAGAAAACTCCAGAGGCAGTACTGAGGAAAATGAATCACAGAAGAGAAAACTCAATTTAAAAGCTACTTCAATAATCCAAAGTTAAAGAAAAAATTTTAAAGGAAGACAGATTAAATTAAGGAAGCAAATAAAATCAAAGTGGAATCAGAATGACAATATAGGATGGAGATAAAAATGACTCTTGGAAGTGGGGAAGGAGGCCAGGGGAGGGGAGAGGAAACAAAGGGAGAAGTAAAGGGATTGAAACGATGAAGATTTGTTTTATGCACATATCAGTTCCCCCAAACACATACCAATTCTCCAAAACCACTATTCTGCATTAGTAAGTGCATGAACTAAACATTTCAATTTCAAAAAGTGATACCAGAATGACTAGCTCAGATGGATGCTGATACTGCTAATTGACACCCCCCCAAAAAAACTGAGAATGAAGAGACAGTTTATGGAGGGATACATTTCAGATATTCTAATTAAAAACTTTAAGGGTGCTAATTCTAGGCAAAATGAAAAACCTGCAGGAATGTCAACAACATGTTTGAGAGACCAGAATGATCTCCTGTTTGGAGTTATAGACCTGGTCTTGCCCTTTTCTGACACTTATTATTTTTGTAATTTCAAGTTTCTCATTCTCTCCGGGTCTTGGTTTCCCTACCTGTGAAGTGGGAAATAGACTGTATTATATAATCATTAAATTCTCCTCTCATTCTAACATACGGGTCTAACATCTGAGTATTTTCTTCTTAGTTTCAGTCATTTTTGACTTTAGCTACCAAGAGAAAATCCAATGTCCTGACTTCAGTTTTGGGGGGCAAAAAAAAAAGCTGCAGTTTATAGAAGGAGGTTAAGGACATTCCTGTGGTTTGGATTTGTTCCCTCTGGTCCAGCTAAAGCCTGATGCCCAGTATGGTGATGTCAAGAGGTGGTAGAAACTTAAAGATGAAGAACCTAGTGGGAAGTCATCAGTCATTGGTGGTAACCCCTGGAAAGGATTAGCATAATTCTTGTGGGACTCTAGCTGTCATCTGGTTTTGTATCTTACCTCGTGATTTTCTCTTGCACATTGTCCTGCTACTGTGATACCACCTATCATGAGGCCTTTACCTGAACTGAGCTAAGCTAAAGCCAGCACCATACTCACAACTATAAGCTACATAGGTCTCTCTCTGTCTCTCTCTCTGTCTCTCTCTCTCTGTCTCTCTCTCTCTCTCTCCCTCCATAACCCAGCCTCTGCTATCCTCTTATAGTAATGGAAAACAGCCAATGGCTTCCACAGCCACTAATTTCTCAATGTGGTTGCGGTAAGGACTTAAGACAATCACTTTGGTCTCCCTCTGTAAGATTCTGATAATTTCTTTTGTTGATAATAATGGAGTATTCATACTCTAAAGTTGCAAGACATATAACAAAATGACAAAACTACTACCATCTAGAATAAAATTCATATTCCAAGCTAATATATCTACTCCTATGATTAGGCCCTATCCTTTCTTTTTTGTGTTCAATTTCAGATACTCCTTCACACTGTACACCCTCAGCTTAATTGAACAACGAGTTCCCCCAACTGACTAGACTACTTTATGCTATGTCTTTGTGTGCATTCTTCCTTTTCTTTTTTCCTTCAACTATCATCTACTAGGTAAATCCATCACTGAACTGAACTTGCCAGTTTCTAATTTTGTGTTTCACTGTACCTCTGTCATGATTTCTATAATTGCTTATTGTAGATCTGTTACATATCTGTATTTCCCTGCTAAATCTTAATTTCTAAAGATAGAATTATTGTTTGTTGATTGAATAAATATTATAATATAGTAGAATTATAAGATAGCCATTCATTATTTAGTCTCTCTAATACAAGCATATAATTAAAATACATTTATAAGTGCAGAAAACATATCTAGTTTATTTACTATCCAATAATTAAAGGTAATAAAAATTTCTAAAGGTGTCACA
This sequence comes from Dolichotis patagonum, assembly GCA_004027295.1. Classification (NCBI taxonomy): domain Eukaryota; kingdom Metazoa; phylum Chordata; class Mammalia; order Rodentia; family Caviidae; genus Dolichotis; species Dolichotis patagonum. The sequence goes on along the minus strand of PVJX010025748.1, from coordinate 3,120 downwards.
GTTTTTGAAATACTGTAGAGCATATTGTATTATTTAGGGGCAAAAAATAAACCACACATACAATATGGTCAGAAAAACTGACTAAAAATTTTTTATTTTATTTACTCAGACATTGTGTCTAAAAAAAACTAGAAATAAACAACAGAAATTGAATTATTACTGCCTTAAATTTATGCTGTAGTGAGATTCAACTTATAATACTAAAACAGTGGGACATTTATTTTTTGTTCCATCTGTGCTGAAACAGGTACAGTTTTACCCTTCAGGGATATATTTATGACCATATCAGTCATCAAGCCCAGGGAAACAGCTCCCAGGGAATAAGATCCCCACTGATGGGAAAACTAAAGTAATCATGTTAACATGTGCCAGGTGAGATTGTTATTGATGTACCTGTCTATTAAATGGAAACCTGAAAAACAAAATCAGGTAACCATGTTTCCAAATTCTCCCTCAACTCTGAAAGACAATGCCTTTTCCTGCAAAATGTGCTTACTCAATGTCAATTATAATACAAACAGAGACAGAGGTACTTGAAGTTAAAGCTCAAAAAGATCTCTTTAGCAAGAAAAAAACCCTAATTCAATGGTTAAATGCCAATCAGAGTATGATAACTAGGAGTGAGCTGAAAATACAAGATTTACAAATCTATTGTAACCCCTTTGGGAGTGCATTACCCCTGAATGGCTGTCAGAAGCAGATCTTAAGTAAGTTAGCACCATTCGCATGAGGACAAAGTGGGGGACAAATTGCTCCTATTTAGGTGAACACTCATAGAATACCACTAATTTTTTTTTAGGAGTTGCACGTTAAACAGGATTGGAAAACCTTCTCACCATAAAAGTGCAAGCAAATAAATTTGGATAATAAAAATAAATTAGGAAATAAAAATCAAAGGTACCTTTTCTCCAACTATCACACATATGTTATATAAGCATAAAACAATAAATATCTCCTAAGGTAGTCATGAAATTTCAGACTCATGACTGATCCATCAATCTTGAGAAAACATTTAGCCTTTAGAAAAGGGCATCATCTCTGGGCCAAAAGTATATGGTGAGCATCATCATTTGACCTTTTCATCTGCCTTCTCCTGAACTGCCACTTCCCCTTGCATTACAAAAAGACAAGGGTGACTGGAGATCAAAGGAAAAGAGCAGAGGAGATCTGATCTGCTCTAACTCACCAACACAGGAATTCTCCTCCTATCTACATTATGTTTAGCCCCAAGTTCTTTACCAAGCCTGTAAAATAAAAATGGCATGCAGGATAGTGAGAGTAGAGAAAAAAAAAGATAATCTGGAAGGGACCACATAGTCATGGTTGGGAAGAGAGGGGTAATGTGTCTGTGTATGAAGAAAGAAAACATCTCACATGTACATACCAAGCTTCTCCAGCCCACAGAGATTCTTCTATTACAAAGAGGAAAGGGGCCACCAACGGCAAGTTCATACACTATCGTCCTACTGCCAGCCATAGCTGACTGGTCCATGGTGAACTCTGTCCCCACCTGGGCCAGTGAGCTCTCTTCCCTAGGACTGCTGAATCTGGGACTGGAGAGAGCATGAGTCATTACTACATCGTGCAATGATCTGTGAGATCTATGTATCTCAGAAGCATTTGAGCTCACTAGCCCCACTTGTTTGCCCCTGAACTGCGTTAAGAAAGAATGAAAACTGCACAGCTGAATGACAAAAAGAAATGGGTGTCAGATGCTAGTTCTGCTCATAAGGACCAACTAGAGCCTTGTTTTTCCAGTAGCTATATTACACTATCTGTGTCTTTTTTTTTAATTGTTGTACAGTTAATAACATATAAGAAGGATTACACAGTCCATCACCATGAAATTTTCTCTTAGCTTATCATACAGACCCAGAGTGCAAAGACAAACCCTCAAGGTCCGCAGAAAGTAAGTTGAGAGCAAACAAACCACAACAAACAACAAACAGAACATATTCTGCCTCATGTATAAGAGAATCATTTTAAACAAATTTTCCTAGGTTAATTTGACTTGAGTGGTTGCTGTTCACAAAAAAGAATTTAAGTACTTGATAACAAATAGTTTTTACTTTAAAATGTACTTTCAAATGTACCTCGACATTTAGAGAGATGATTAGTTTGAGAAGCACAGACTTACAGGATGACTATTTTGAAAAGCAAAGACATTGATCACATTTAGCTATCTGAGCTCAATAATGGGGTTCTCTGGGAACTGACTATATGTGTATGGATACATATGTCTATATGTATGTGGGTTTGTGACTTTTAGGTCTTGTCTTAGCACCAGAGTGAAAATCAACATAACCTCTCTCAAATTTAATGCAATCGCAAAATAATGTGAGATTAAATTTGAAAGCTTAAAGTTTTCTAAAACTATACCATGACTTTAATAAAGCATTTTTTTAATTTAAAAGAGAATAAAACAAAAGGGGGCAGTACAGAGCAGATCAGAAGAGGACAACATAGGCAACACAGTACTTTACATTAAGTCAACTGGACATCAACAGTATCTAACACCATATCTCTTACTCTGCTAGAGTTGAGCATAGTTTCAATTACAATAATATCAAACATAACACAGTAGTATAAAGCCATGCATATAGTGAAAGAATTCCAGGCCTTTCTGAACCGAATAACAGAAAATGATCAATGGGTATTATAATATCTCATTTTTGATAAAAAAGAAAAAAATTTCTTTGAACTATCACACATATTCAAATTCCAATAAGGCACAATGTGGTAGATAGAACCAATGGTAATAGAACAAAAAAAGCGTGGTAGGACTTCTAAGAAGGATAATATTAAATCAGCAATAGCTGTCATAATGTTTTCTTCAAAACAGCTGTTCATATAATCACATATGATATAGTCAAACAAAACAGGATAACACCATTCAAACTGATGATTTAAAACTTTGAAAAACTTCAAAGCTATGAGATGGGGCCTCATGCTTACCATAAAGTCTTATATACTCTTATCAAATCTCATATTAGGGAGATTATATGGTATTTACCCTTGTGAGTTTGGTTTATTTCACTTAAGAGAATGGTCTCAAGTCGTGTCCATTTATTTATAAATATCTCGATGTGATCATTCTTTATAGCTGAGTAGTACTCCATT